>OW796104.1:1800000-2030029 GCA_941860345.1 Chrysodeixis includens
TACAGCATTCTAATTACAGTAACAACACAGCCGATAATACAATTTGAATGCTTAAGACATACATAATTCGCGTTGCGCCAATTTATATGAAGACGTTACTATAACTTTAAAAAGTAACAGTCTGTCTATCTGTCACACAAGTCTATCTGTGCTAGGACGATCGAACTTGCACCTCGTGCACACAAATCCATACCTAAAACCACAAGGCCGCCACGAGAATATTCACGTCATACTGTATATACTATAATACTGTGGCGTAGGTCTGTAACAAAGGTAATAATCCCAGGATGGATCCATGGTTTCACGTGATCCGTTGGCTAACGAAAAGAACTAACGAGGTTGTGAAAACTGTCTGCGTAAAGCTGACTTACTCATTCGATTTAGTGCAAGCCTGGATTCACAGCTTAACTATTAATATAAGTGTTCCCTTCGTTAAAAGAAGGGCTGTTAAACAAACGGAAATACAGACGATTTCGCTCTTGTACTTAACTAAAACTAGATTAACGTCTATCTAAAACTAGAGGTATTTAAATATGAAACTCGCACGGTTATCCTCAGCATACAAATATAAGCAAGTTAGAATAAAGTAATTTGTTTAAGACTCATTAATTTGTCAAAATAACATTTCTGATGGCAAATTTTAATTTCATAAGAATCCGAGCGACTATTTCTACAAAGCTAAATAAATGAATAATAATTAGCAGTGACTCAATAGATCATTCTAAATTCGCCTTTATTATGACTCAAACAATGCGGCTTTTAATTTCAATGATAAATTACAGTTTTCCGTAAACATCTCACTATACAAGTAAAGCGAAGAAGGACTGATCTGCTATGCCCTTTAAAAATGTCGTCTTGAACAGTAATGTCATTTCTTACCACTCGGGTGTCAAAACCATTAGGGGTGTGACGACATTTTTTTAGTGTACGTCATATAGTTTTAATGGATAATATTAGATACCCCTTTGATGGGTATGGATGATATGATTAGATGGATTGTGTAAGGAACGATATGAGTGAAAAATGAGTAAATGATAGTGTGACGTCTGATAGAGAAGAATAAAAGAAAAAAACGTGTTGCACCGACCCCAAGTAAAATGGGATAAGGGCAGGAAGATGATGATTAGACATGCCTTTTTTATTTTGCCTCGCCAAAACTAATTAACTAAGGTACAATTAATGGAATTTACATGTGACGTCACTTTTATGTGTGATATTTTCTTAGGCGTTGTGTTACGTGCTCAATCTCCTAAACTAAAAAGAAATTTAAAAAAGAAATTCTGAAATATTTTTTAACATTTTACGAACTATGTAGTTATATTTCTACTAATTGTTGAGCAGGGGTCCCGAATCGGACTCGCCCGGCTGTCGCCGACCTTACCGCCTTCGCCGCCGCGTCAGCTTATGATTAAGTTTGGGTTCGAAACTAGTCAGGTGCATTCCCCATAAATACGCATGAGTAAACCGTGTAATTAAAACATTATGAATCCGCCTCGCGAATGTAACTATAACAGTATATTTTTACTTGACGTACCCTGTCATCTTTCCAATTGAGATTAACCTTCTGTTCGTTACTTGTAGTACCCACTGTCCGTTGTTCCCAACAGCCGGCAGTGGGAAGGGACGGGGTGGACTGAACAATGACGTCAGCCAAAAAGTAATTTTCGCGGTGACTTGCTCAGTCACTTGTTCCGAGTCATGTTGAAATGCAAGTAATTAACTATTTTGTTCGGCGTGACCTTTGACAGGTCATCGGGTACTCACGACTTTGTTTTGTGTTATACTTACGCAGTCTCATTTCATTATATTTCGTTAAAGTGTCTCTTGCTCGAAATTTCCGGAATTACCCAAAACGCACTTCCTTTTTCCTGGGTTGTTTCAAACATTTGTCCTGGGTGCGTATTGAACTCACAACATCTGGTATAGCAGTCAGGGCCACTAACCACTAGACCAACATGGTCAATGCAGCATTCAAACACTAAATGTTTAGGGCTTATACAACCTCTTTTCCTATCTAAATGCCCATAGTTATGAAGTGGAACGTGACCCACTCCCGATGTTTAATTCCTCCAATCATGTCTCCCGCGCCAAACGACCCGACCTTTTCATTACCTGTGCTTCACAATGGAATGGAGGACATCAATAATATCAAACCCGTGACCGTTTCAATGCCGAGTTAAGAGGATGTCATATTGAGGTGGTTAAGTATAAATTTGATTCGAATTCTACGATACAAAGACAAGAAAAAAATATCATGTTGAGACAGCTTGTTCCAAAATATCTTTTTTAAAAACCAGCATAAAATGACCTCAAAAACTTTACAAAAAAAAATAACGTCAACTTAAATTAAATACGTGATAAATTATTGTTCTCACACATACAAGAATAAAATATCACATTTACGAGAATAACAATTCAAAAGATCATCATTCTCCCTCTTTACAAAACGCTATCACACAACAAGGTGGAAAACAATTTCGTTCTAATTAAACCCTTAAATCGTTCCCCGGAAAATATTAACATTGGGCTCATGGGCCACTAATCAAGATAATTACTGACGTGTTGAGCTCTGACTAGAGGTACGCAATAAAATCGTGTTGAAGGCCCACGAGATACTGTGGGGAGACGCGACAGCGGGTGTAAAGTTACCTTAGTAATTATAATAATGTCCAGACCGATTTTGGCCATGACGGTCTTACCACTGAGCCTATCACATCTTAGTAAAAATAGAAAAAAAGCTGAACAGTTATATTGTTTCTCCAGCTCTAAAACCAACTTTCCGAAACGGCTACACCGATCTCAGTGATACTTTGACTGCTAGATCGCTAGGATAAAAACAAACGCAGTTATCAGTAACAACTGATACTGAGACTGTCGCTACTTAACGATGTTTCTGTAAAGTCTTTGAAAATGTGACCTAAGTCAATCAAATATAGCTTTGCAAATCTAACAGATAGACCAAATACACATAGTTAAGCCAATTGACTGCACGGATAGCCCAGTGGTATAAGTCACCACGCCAATTACCACTGAACGCGACATGTCGCGGGTTCGATCTCCGCGTGAGACAAACAATTGTGTGATCCACAAACGCTTGTTCTGAGTCTGGGTGTCTTTATGTATGTGAATTGAATGTTTATGAAATCTCCCGCGATACATGGCTTAAATTCCTTAGAGTGTAATTAGCTTTATTAAACAAAAAAATAACTTTCAATCCAACTACGGGATTGAGCCAAACTGAACTGTTTGATGGTCTCGAGGCCCTTTAGACAATCGAATCGTTATGTCTCTTTGATGGCAGGAAAACATTTGTAAAGCTGGCTTTCTTTTCCTTCCTGCTTCGCTTTTAACGATCACCGGTTACGTAAAGCTAATTTTTGGGAAAATAACTTGTTTTGCAGGTAATTAATGATTTCATTTTTTGGTCTTTCTTTGTTTCCGTGCCTTTGACGTTCTTTTCTTATATAGTACTTTTAGGTACTGTGCTTTCTGTTAACATTGATTGGGGATCTGATATGTAAGATTTAAGAACAATAAATGGTACAGTATATTATGATGTGTGCAACACTATGATATAATTGATTAATTTGAAGAATAAAAAATAAAAGATAGCTGTTTTCAAATTAATTTTTGGTCAATACATTCACAATTAAAAAAGAGTTCTTATTTCTAAATTGCGATGACAGAAAAAAAAGTGTTTAAATTAATAGGTCATTTAGCAAGAAACACAATTCACTATGTATTCACTTTTGGCAGTACTTACTCCAACATCCAAACACACATTGTCAATCTCCTTTGTTGAACCACATCTTTTTCATCTTCCAGCCCTCATCCTATTTTACTCGTGGTCGGTGCAACACGTTTTTTTCTTCAATTTTGCCTAATCAGACGTAACAGTAAACTATACATTTTTGTTAAAAGAAAGGGGAAAATAAACGTCTATAACACCCAAAAAAGCTGTTATAATCGCAATTCCCCTTAATTACAAAAAAGTATTGTTTACACACCCCAATAAAAAACAGAGCGCAAACAAAAAAAAGCGAAACTTTCAGCACACCAAGCCCTGACCCTAACACCAAAAATAAAAGAGCCCTTAATTCAAGCTGGCAACCCTTTTAGCGCGCTCTCAGTAAACATCCCTTTGTACAGGTGGGTAGATTAAAATTATCAACGTGTTTACCGTCCGCCCTGTGGTTTTATTTGATCATTCATTACAAAAATAATTTTGGTAATAAATTTTTCATGGTTACTCTTTATTTGTTTGCGCATAAGGTTCATAATTGCCTGGCTTGTTTCTGCTTGGTGTAGCGTTGTCGGAATATGGTCTATTGTTCAAGTTGCTATAGTGATCATTTTATGGCATGTTATGAACGTAATTTAGAATTGAGTTTTGTTATTATTTATACTTGTTTGTTAAAGGTGTTGTTTTCAAGGACAATTTAATCAAAGGAGGCATTCCACCTAGTTTAGATTGTTGCTGATAAAATTCATTTGAACGTTACAAACATTTTAAATGCTTGAATGGTTTCTTAACGTAAATATTCTCATACAAGTTTTGTCTTCTAATTTTCCGGTTTATGCTTTTTTTTCTTCGTTGGCTAAAACAATTACACTACCCTCTCTTTTAATTTTGTAGTTTTCCTGAACTTTTCCTGGCAACTAACTCTATTTTCCATTTTTCCTTGATCTTCAAAAACAAAACATTGTAAGTAACCCAGTGTTTACTGAATCTCCGTATCATGTAAGTATAAGCAGAAAAGAAAAACAAATTCCACAGCAAACATATTACTTAACCTTTTTTTGGCATATTCAAAATATTTCAGATTAAAAATTCAACATGCGTGCACACTTTCGTTTAGGAAACGCGTATATCTGGCCTCCAACAAAATGAGAAACCCACGTCACTTTAATTCTAAACGACGAGGTTGCTTGACCTCCCCCGTCCTCCGCAGACTTTTAGGGATAGAACAATTTTGGGGTACAAGCTTCGCAAGGCAGAGGTCAAGTTTGAGTGGTCAATGTTAGGTTATATTGTGACAGCGTAATAATGTCACTTTGTACGGCTGGTTCTTCGCAGATATAAGTAGTTGGGTCTTCAGTGATAGCTATGAATGTGGAAAGTTTTAATAGATATTAGATAAACTTGGAAATCGAAATATATTGCTAGAATTAGGGTAAAAAATAATTATTAGTCGATTTGTTTGTCCCGCCGTAAATGGCAATTCATTTCACAATAGTTTATGAGTCCAGACCCTGACAGAAATATTATGTTATTTCAGTAATTACCGAAAATTATGATTCTTATCACATATGATTCGTATTTCATATTATTATGATTCGTAGCACAATAGATTTGTTGAACGTATGATTCGCGGCACACGTGATTCGTAGCATAGGATTCGTAGCATGGGATTCGTAGCTCATATGTTTTGTAGCATGGGACTCGTAGCACGTATGAATCGTAGCATGGGATTCGTAGCGTGGAATTCGTAGCATGGGATTCGTAGCATGGGATTCGTAGCAAGGGATTCGTAGCTCATATGATTCGTAGCACGTATGATTCGTAGCATGGGGTCTGTAGCTCATATGATTTGTAGCATGGGATTCGTAGCATGGGATTCGTAGCACGTATGATTCGTAGCATGGGGTCTGTAGCTCATATGATTTGTAGCATGGGATTCGTAGCATGGGATTCGTAGCACGTATGATTCGTAGCATGGGATTCGTAGCACGTATGATTCGTAGCATGGGATTCGTAGCATGTTTGATTCGTAGCATGGAATTCGTAGCACGTATTAGTCGTAGCATGGGATTTGTAGCATGGGATTCGAGGCACGTATGATTCGTAGCACATATGATTCGTAGCACGCATGATTCTTAGCACATATGATTCGTAGCACGTATGATACGTAGCATGTGTGATTCGTAGCATGGGATTCTTAGCAGGTGTGATTCGTAGCATGGGATTCATAGCACGTAAGATTCATAGCATGGGATTCGTAGCACATATGATTCGTAGCAAGGGATTCGTAGCACGTATGATTCGTAGCATGTGTGACTCGTAGCATGGGATTCGAAGCACGTATGATTTGTAGCACGTATGATTTGTAGCACGCATGATTCTTAGCATGGGATTCGTAGCACGTATGATTCGTAGCATGGGGTCTGTAGCTCATATGATTCGTAGCATGGGATTCGTAGCATGGGATTCGTAGCACGTATGATTCGTAGCACATATGATTCTTATCATGGGATTCGTAGCACGTATGATTCGTAGCATGGGATTCGTAGCACGTATGATTCGTAGCATGGGATTCGTAGCACGTATGGTTCGTAGCATGTGTGATTCGTAGCATGGGATTCGTAGCTCATATGATTCGTAGCATGGCATTAGCATGGGATTCGTAGCACGTATGATTCGTAGCATGTGATTTGTTGCACGTATGATTCGTAGCATGGGATTCGTAGCATGTTTGATTCGTAGCATGGGATTCGAAGCACGTATGTTTCGTCGCACATATGATTCGATGCACGTATGATTCGTAGCACATATGATTCGTAGTACGTATGATTCGTAGCACGTGTGATTCGTAGCTCGTATGATTCGTAGCATGAGATTCGTAGCATGGGATTCGAAGCACGTATGATTCGTAGCACATATGATTCGAAGCATGAGATTTTTAGCACGCATGATTCGTAGCATGGGATTCGTAGCACGTATGATTCGTAGCATGAGATTCGTAGCATGGGATTCAAAGCACGTATGATTCGTAGCACATATGATTCGTAGCATGGGATTCGTAGCATGGGATTCATAGCACGTATGATTCAAATCATGGGATTCGCAGCACATATGATTCGTAGCATGGGATTCGTAGCACGTATGATTCGTAGCATGGGATTCGTAGCACATATGATTCGTAGCATGGGATTCGTAGCATGATTGATTCGTAGCATGGGATTCGTAGCATGAGATTCGTAGCACGTATTATTCGCAGGATGTGTGATTCGTAGCATGGGATTCGAAGCACGTATGATTTGTAGCACGCATGATTCTTAGCATGGGATTCGTAGCACGTATGATTCGTAGCATGAGATTCGTAGCACGTATGATTCGTAGCACGTATGATTCGTAGCATGGGATTCGTAGCATGGGATTCGTAGCACGTATGAGTCGTAGCATGGGATTTGTAGCATGGGATTCGAAGCACGTATGATTCGTAGCACATATGATTCTTAGCGTGGGATTCGTAGCATGGGATTCGTAGCACGTATGATTCGTAGCATGGGATCTGTAGCTCATATGATTCGTAGCATGGGATTCGTAGCACGTATGATTCGTAGCATGGGATTCGTAGCACGTATGATTCGTAGCATGGGATCTGTAGCTCATATGATTCGTAGCATGGGATTCGTAGCACGTATGATTCGTAGCATGAGATTCGTAGCACGTATGATTCGTAGCATGGGATATGTAGCTCATATGATTCGTAGCATGGGATTCGTAGCACGCATGATTCTTAGCATGGGATTCGTAGCACGTATGATTCGTAGCATGGGATTCGTAGCATGTATGATTCGTAGCATGTATGATTCGTAGCATGGGATTCGTAGCACTTATGATTCGTAGCATGTGTGATTCGTAGCATGGGATTCGTAGCACGTATGATTCGTAGCATGGGATTCGTAGCACGTATGATTCGTAGCATGGGATCTGTAGCTCATATGATTCGTAGCATGGGATTCGTAGCACGCATGATTCTTAGCATGGGATTCGTAGCATGTTTGATTCGTAGCATGGGATTCGTAGCATGTATGATTCGTAGCATGGGATTCGTAGCACGTATGATTCGTAGCATGTGTGATTCGTAGCATGGGATTCGTAGCACGTATGATTCGTAGCATGGGATTCGTAGCACGTATGATTCGTAGCATGGGATTCGTAGCACGCATGATTCGTAGCACGTATGATTCGTAGCACGTATGATTCGTAGCATGGGATTCGTAGCACATATGATTCGTCGCATGGGATTCGTAGCACGTATGATTCGTAGCATGTGTGATTCGTAGCATGGGATTCATAGCACGCATGATTCGTAGCATGTGATTCGTAGCATGGGATTCGTAGCACGTATGATTCGTAGCATGGGATCTGTAGCTCATATGATTCGTAGCATGTGATTTGTAGCATGAGATTCGTAGCACGCATGATTCGTAGCACGTATGATTCGTAGCACGTATGATTCGTAGCATGAGATTCGTAGCATGTGATTCGTAGCATGGGATTCGTAGCACGTATGATTCGTAGCATGGGATCTGTAGCTCATATGATTCGTAGCATGGGATTCGTAGCACGTATGATTCGTAGCATGAGATTCGTAGCATGGGATTCGAAGCACGTATGATTCGTAGCATGTGTGATTCGTAGCATGGGATTCGTAGCACGCATGATTCTTAGCATGGGATTCGTAGCACGTATGATTCGTAGCATGTGATTTGTTGCACGTATGATTCGTAGCATGGGATTCGTAGCATGTTTGATTCGTAGCATGGGATTCGTAGCATGTATGATTCGTAGCATGTATGATTCGTAGCATTGGATTCGTAGCACGTATGATTCGTAGCATGTGTGATTCGTAGCATGGGATTCGTAGCACGTATGATTCGTAGCATGGGATTCGTAGCACGTATGATTCGTAGCATGTGTGATTCGTAGCATGGGATTCGTAGCATGGGATTCAAAGCACGTATGATTCGTAGCACATATGATTCGTAGCATGGGATTCGTAGCATGGGATTCGTAGCACGTATGATTCAAATCATGGGATTCGCAGCACATATGATTCGTAGCATGGGATTCGTAGCACGTATGATTCGTAGCATGGGATTCGTAGCATGTATGATTCGTAGCATGGGATCATTAGCTCATATGATTCGTTGCATGGAATTCGTAGCATGTTTGATTCGTTGCATTTGATTCGTAGCTCATGTGATTTGTAGCACTATGATTTGTAGCATGAGATGTTAAATCGAGTTTACCTAATTAAAAAATGCCACATTTTGTATTTTGCATTTCAAATGTCAGTGTGGAAAACATAATTTTTAGTTACCTATTTATGTTTCATTAAATTTCAATCAGTAACGATCAGTGATCAATCTCCTCTATATCTCCTCTCCGTTTACAAGAGTATGTACCTTCTGATATTATAGTCTTAAAGATCAAAACATAAGACTCCTAGTTTGCTATACCATGATGCTTCACCAACCAAACCTGACCTACTTTGAAAAACACAACGCCAAGAAACAATTCAGAATCCCTCATTCTGTTTGAAGAGTATTTAATAAATAATACGTGTAGGATCAGCTAATATTAATGTAGTGAGGGAGTTAAATCCTTAAGGGAAAACCGATACACCGACCTTTGCTCCTCAAAGCTATCCTTTATAAAAGATTTGCCAACAAAAGCATTACGTTTCGGCGCCTTCGTGACTTGGATATACTAACTGATAGCTTTTCCATCTTTGTGTTTTAAATTATGTATTGGCTGTGCCTTGGTACTTGTGTGTTTTGGAAAGTATTGTTTTGTTTTAGATACTGATATGGTTTACATGAAAAATCTACAGTGATATAGAAGACACATGTATCAATGTTCTGGAGACTTCTCAAATAGCAGAATTTACGTTCAGTCTAAAAAAATAACTGAGTTCCAGTAGATTGTCTATCTAAATTTTAACATCTATTTAAGTACTTAAACATAGAAAATTTAGGTGAAATAAAAAAAATAAGTAAGCAACTCAAAGGACACATCACCACACACAAGGATTGGAATCGAAATTACCTCCCTACACTAAGGAAAAGATAAAACAAGTTTAAGGACAAAGAAAGATGAACATAATCTTTTCTAAAAACTACTAAAAAAATGAATAAAAATAGCCAAACATTTCTCCAACTTAATCATATACAACAAGCAACATTTTCCTAGCACGCATTCCACATTTCTCAAGCAACATTCTACTCGTGCAAAGTATCCAGTACTTTTTACAAGTCTTTGATATTATAATTTCAAAGAGTCAGCTATCCCTGGTTCCCTTAGCAAGTTACCGAGAACGTACGTTACATCTCAAAAGCTAAATTCACAATATGAATACGAGAAACGGCGAGTTAAAATAATAATTTGTTAAGCTGGGTTTGCCGGAGGAAATGCAGCCATTTTAAAGTTGAGGCCATTTCTGTTATGTATGAACTGTGAAACTGTTTTGTGGTTGCATGTTTCGTGAGCAAATTGTGCAGTTTTTGGGCGTTTAATTGATTGATTGTGATAGTAGTGATAGTATTTAAAATGTGCGTTGTTAATGCTCAGGATATGACAGTTTGTGTTATGTCCCTTCTTCAGTTTCAATTTGATCAATTTACTTTAGCAGTTTTTTCGTGAGAATGTGAAATGTACACAAAGGCCTTTATTAGAATTATTTCGATCTGTTAAACTGGATGGTGTCCATGAGTTTTTGATAGGTTTAAAAGACTAAATATTGAAATTACCTATCTATTAAAACATTTTTACAAACAATATGTAAAATTTTAAATATTTGCGTAGTTCAACTGCACTTCGAATGGAACTAGAGTTATGATAAATGCTAATGAACAGCCTTATCTGAACCAGACAAAGTTCTACAGAATTGTAGGCAAATACAAACAAGTGAACGAAGTAGTTCCTTTCAGTTCTGCTATACATTTACTTGTAGTAGTAACTAGTTTAATGCACATTAAAATAGATACGAAAAAAAAGTATTTTTATGGGAATAAGTTCCACGATTCCAAAGAAAACCGATGACTCTTCCAAAAACATAAATATTGGTATTTATGCGGATAAAAAAATCTTTTTCTACTTAATTGTCATCAAATGTGAGTTTCAGTAATTTGAGTTGTTTTATAATTCGATGCACGGAAGTAGTACTCTAAATAGAATAGTACAATCGTTTAAACATGTTACATACAAAAAAAAATACTACTCAAAAATCTCAGCCATTAACTGCCCGATTGACCCACAAACGCTTCATCCAGCTTAACATGTAAACACCATCTTCACGCTTGATAAGTGTCCCAAGCTCTAGACTCTCCCTCAGTCCATCCTAGACCTCGCCAAATGGCCGGATATATAGCCACATAACTCCTCCACGACACTATTTCAATTTGCTGCAATTCTCTAGACAGGGTAGGTAAAATTTTTCAATGCCAGATACCAATCGGCACAAATGCCTAATGCAGTTTCGGCTATAAATCTTCTAGAGAGGTAATAAGCGATTTTGGACTTTAAATCTAAGATGTTAAAGGTGGTAGTTGTGTAAAGAGTCGATAGGAATATTATCTTGTTGCAATAATGAAATATGGTAATATTTCCAAGGTTCTTATCTCTTTGGATAATCAAATTGCACATTCAATACATTAGCCTGATAAAATCTATAAATTTCATCCTTCATTTTACACAAAAACTAAATAAACCTTTTTCTAAACCTAGACTATCAAGTCCTAGCTGATCTGTAGAACTATGGTCTAGACTTATCAGCATTAAAAATCCAAAATAAACGATAGTAAGGAACATTAGCATCAAATAAAAACTCTTTACGGAAGCAGAGTTTACTCAACATAAATACTAAACAAAATTCACAGTTGAAGGTATTAATACATTTCGTGAAGCCGTGGGAATAAATTCGGGGTTTCCATCAGTAGTCAGACTTCAATCCGGAACATTAGCGTGAAATATTCAGCGCTCGATGCTAATCGCGTAGTACGCAACACACGAACCGAAGATATTGCCTCCACTTCCCTTTTTCTTATTCCCGAAATCTGTACCGTGCCCTAATGTAGTTTGTACTTACAAGTGTCTGCGTGTAGATTACAGAATCGTATTTCTAGTATTGAGAAGTATTGAAAAAAATTAGTGTTGAAAGTATAATGTGCTATGCATATTTATTTTCGGTACATTACACAGTTGATTTTTTTTTGTTTGTTATGTTACGAGCGATGCCTTGATAGAAAGAATTTGGAAATGGCAAGCATTGTTTCTGGAAACAAATGAAAACGAGCAGTGAATGTATATATAGAGTTTTGTTATAATTATAAATAACAGAAAGAGATGGCTTGAAAATTTAGACGCCACCTTCTCATGTCGATATATACTCGTAGTACATCGAGTGAAAGAACGTGATGATGAAAAGTCTACCCAGTCATAAGCCAGTCTGGGCTCCGGACCTCCTCCATTTTTCTCCAAGCCCATCAAAGTCAAGGCAAAAAATGCAATTACAAACTACAGCTTTGATCTTATACCACTAAGAGCTAAACAGAACATTCTCAATTTACTTTTAACGCGATTTCCTTTAGAACTAAAGAAACTTATCTCATAACCAACGTAGCCAGCTGTCGCGAGATGAAGTCAGTAGAACATAACTTACATGTATGTATATTGTACTATCAGCTAGAAAATACGGACTCGCAGTACATTGGACGTATAGCTCTTGTCTGCAGTTTCACATACAAGATACATTCTGCGTGTTTGTTGTGCTGTGGCTTCTGTGATAAGCGGAGCGGGGAGCGGGGAATCCTACTAATATTGTAAAGGCGAAAGCTTGGGTAGATAAACGGATGTTTGTTTGGATGAATGAATTTTGCACGCTCAAACGGCTGGATCGATTTTGATCGAATTTGGTTTATAGTTAGCTGACACCGTTACAGCGAGGTAATGTTTTCACAGCTATAACCTATATTCGCGCGGGCGTAGTCACTAGTAATTGCTAGTATATGTATTAAATGGTAGGTCGGTAAATTGCTTTGTACTGAGTTTTATTGTAAGTATTGTATATGATTAGCTGTTGATAAATAAAATTGTAATGCTGATATTGTTTAAAAAAAGAATATCGATGTCATATTGTTTAGAAACAATAAAGTTAACAATAAGATACGTTTCTAAATTTAAAGAGTTATTTAAACCAAGAAATATTTATTCAACAAAAATATCTATTTCGACCTTCCGGTGAAATTTTCATAAACTCGCTAACATACTGTAATATAACTTAAAATTAATATATCAAATAACACTGCACTGTGGCCACACTAGCTGCAAATGGCTTGTCTGTACCACAGAACTAGGTATTATAGACAATATTAAATTGTTCATAGAGCTCAGCTAAAGGAGAATGATTTTATATACGTAGATGTTTCAACTAGATGTGCCCGCGGCATTGTCTATGTTCGTTGTATTTCGTGATAAGATCGTGTCTTTATATTATGCTTGTTGCTTTAGGGGTATATAGGATGACCTATAAATGTTATTATTATTACGAGTTGTCGTTAAACATAGTTGTTAGTTAGGTACACGATCGGATTTAGAGCGATTGCAATGTTAATCGAAGACTATAAATTCTAATGAGGTGACTTTAAATAAAATAGAAGAAAAAAAAAATATTCTTTATTGCACAACACATGAGTACAAGATTTTTGGATAGTAAGTAGTTTCAATGAGCAGAAAAATCATGTAAAAACATAATATTGTTTATACAAAGCCCTTTTTAGGTGCCCCATTATATTTTAAATTGAAGTTCTCAACAATGCCTCTGCATATTGGACCTATTTCGTCAGTCGAAACAATACATCTATTTCGTCAGGGTTCTCTTATAAATAATGTAGAAAGTTTTCATCTCGTGACAATCCCCGGTAATGACTAAAGTATTTTCCCTGTAACTCGCATTTTTCCTCAACAACAAACGACTTTTGATTTCTTTACAAAACGTTCCGTTTATTTACAGTTGTGATTTCGCGGACCGTTTATCATATGATAATATTATGGCTGTTACAATATTATTATGCGTTGCGTTTGTCGTGTTATATTGAGTTAATAAATAAAATTACACATTTAATTTTCAGTAGCTAGCTACACCTGTGTTGCAGTGTTCAGTTTAAAATGTATAGTATCACAATGGGGTTCTTAAACCTTTGTATCATTAGTTAAAGTACCTACTTAATGCCTCATGACAAGCTTTCTGGCAGTAGCTTTATTAAGATCAGTTCAGCGTTTCTATTAATTAACCTATTTAAAAAATTCAAATTCTCATTCACTTATTATATCAGCATAGCTACATTTCTACCTACTCTACCATCTAAAATAATCATAAAATATTAAACATATTTTCTTAACTTCCTCCTTATATTTACAAAAGAAATTCGGCCGTTTAAACAGCTCATAGTTCATACAAGATCCCGTGATCCTAGAGTCTCTAAATCCCAATCCAATCTAGATTAGCCTAGGCCGGCGCGGGCCACTCGGGGGCACTATGCCGCCAGAACACCTGAAATGCAGAATATTTCAGAGATATTTTCTAAAAATCTTGCTTGTAAATGCAATATTTTGGGATGAACTTCGAGTGAACAAAATAGTGCTTTTATGTTACAACTAGCGACCAGTTCCAGTTTCGTACGGTTCAAATACTGATATTTTATGCATAATTATAAACCTTCCTTTTAAATTACTTTATTTTATAAAAAAAAAAACCCTTTAAAAGCTTCTGTGTAGTTTTAAAGATTTAAGAGGATATGAGGAGACAGCGACTTTGTTTTGTATTATTTACTGATTTTTAAGGTTTTTTTTTTATTTAAAGTGTATGTGTATGACATATGAAGATGTTTTCTCGTTAATCTAATTATTAGCACAATAGCTATTGCTTTGGCGAAATTTTAAAATAATTGCGAGTTAGTTCTGGGTTACCTTCAAAATTACTGTACCGATTTACCATCGTAGAAAAAAAAAACAGGTAAAATACACATCCAGGAAAAAATACAATTTCTTTTAAAATTTATTGTCATCATTTTAAAACTAGTCACATTTTTTTGTCCTAGTAAGATCAAATTTTTTTTCAGTGATTACAAAGTAAACTTGCCAAAAACAAACAATGTCCTACACAGAACACTGTCTCTACATAATCATTAGCGACTCTACATAGCTGGAGCCCCAGCCCCTATTCCATTTGACATGTTTTCGTGTGCGGCTCACATTTCCTTTAGATTAAGATGACGTTTGATGTCTCCCAGGAAATTAGTTTTGCACACCCGATTACTGTACGGAAGTGTAAGTAAATCTCTTCACGTTTGTTTTTTAGACGTTACGCGGAATTTTTTATATATAGGTCCTACTACCTCATCTTAAAGTAGGTAACTAAAATTGTTGCAGTTGTGGAAACGAGATGGCGTTATATGACGTGTATCGTGACGTCTCTTTTTCACACCTGTAACAGTCTTACTTCAAGAGTTAGTGGTATGCTCCTCGAAGCTTACTGGGCTTATAAAGAAAAATGTTTGTTTTTGGATGCGAGTCGACCATAAGCGTAATGTAGAGCGCTATCTCGTTTTAACAGTAGCACAGTCGTTAGGCGTTCATAGTACATATTTAGAAATATCCGGGAAAACCAGATGGTGTTCGAAAAAGTCGGATTTTTTTTAGAAAGTGTTTTTTCTAGTCATTTGTCTTTACTTCATTTATTTTGTCGCGACTAAAGGAGATCGGGGTACGAAGTTGACTGCTCTGCGTAAAATGGAAAATAAGGAAAGGAGACATTACAGAGAGAGACCTGCAGACAACTAACGTATCTCAAAACCCTAGCACTGACCAATCGGATTTAACGTATTAGACGGATTTAAAGACACATTAACTGTCAATAAACACTATTATTTAACAGTCATATGAAGTTATTTATTAGTGACCGCAATAGTATGATAAAACATTGTGTAGGCCCTCTTACACCGGCAAAGAGATACCAATATTATGTTGTAATAAATAAGGTGTAGTTGAAGCTTAATATTATTGTATTCCTCTTCCAAGAATCAAATCTTGTTACGTACTGTAACGTGTAAATGACGCTTAAGATTATTGTATTCATATCTTCCAAGAATCAAGTATTGTGACTGTAACTGTTTGAGGCTAGTAATCTTGACAATGGTTATTAGCCGAGTTGTCAGTAAATAATAACAAGATTATCGGTAGTTTGAAGCTAATATAGATTTCAAGGGAAAAAAGCTTTTTGAGTTGTGCGGAATCCTGTATTTTCTTTTGGTATTATCAGTAAATTATAACAAAACCATCGGTAGTTTGAAGCTAATACAGATTTTAAGGAAATAGAGTTTTACGTGTTGTGCAGAATCCCGTATTTTCTAATTGAAAGTCAAGGCTTTACATTGTTCGTAGAATGAAGGTTTCGGGCGTTAAATCCACTTTCCATTAAAATTTAATTTAATTAGAATAAAAATAGAGACAAAAGAGAGTTCCTTAGACTTCCAAAAAGTCTATTAAGCTACATTGTAACTGATCACTAAAATTGTTCAACAAGTTTGCTTAATAGGCAAACTCCAATCGGGAAAATCGACCCTCAAATGTTTGCAAACAACCAAAAGCGAAAATATCCCAAGAATTAATTAGTTATCACAAATACCAAACACATTTTCCTCATAGAACTACAATAAAGTTGCGAACTAATTATATCAATCCAATTGTCTTAACAAGCTAAGAAATATGAAGTCACGTCATCTAATTTCGGGAGCGAAGTAGGACTTTTATTGGGAATTACATGAGTAATATATCGTTGGCAACCCTACAAATCCTGAGAAATAACTGGCTGGATTTGCAATAATAACGATGAGTGATAGCTCAGTCACGAAAGAAATGGAACGAGGATAGCTTCTGAAATTATGCTCCCGTGTCGATTTAAATAACTTGATGCAAATAGGATGAAAGGTTGCTAAATAAGGACACGTTTTGTAGTTTCAGAAAGTGTTCTTTGAGTAAAGGTCAATGTTTATTTACAACACGAATTAGTAGGATTTCGAACTTGGACTGTAAAGATAAAACAAAAATCTAATTTGTTATAAAAAAAGCTTTAAAGACTAATAGCTGTTTTGAGTTTCAGAGGACTTAATATTTTCAATAAGGATTGTAAACATAGCTAAACAAAAAAAACATAAATAACTCAGTTTAATTATAACCGGCAAAATCGCCCTACCTACACAACCCGTTCAAAAATAAACCGAAAATTTTAATCGAAATTTTCATATAGAAAACACCGTTTCGATTGGTAATTCCCAAACCCATGGGCATAGAGGTAGGAGGGTACTTAATTACAACAAACACTTTCTATATTTGCGACTAATTAAAAAGTAATTGGTCTCTAGGGGCCCGTCCCTAGTCGCGACTCAGACGAAATGGAACAAGCTTTAATTAAGGTTCTACCGTGTAGGCCGCGTAGGTACAGACACATGTCGAGGTACCCTTCTCATTGTCACTGACGGCGTTACTACGGGTTCTCGAAAAGGAAAGTGACTTTTTTGTGCGAGTGTTTTATTTTTGACATAATAGTGTTATGGAGAATTGTTGTTAAGCGGGGTTAACGTGGAGTATACTAAATAATTATATTCCTCAACGTTCACACAACGCGATCTAGTCTCAAATTAAGTATACGTGAGTTACTTGTGTTATGCGCACTAGACAACTGAACAGAATAGAACAATTAATGATCGTGCTCATCACACAAACATTTGTCCTGGGTGGGAATCGAGCCCATGACCTTGCGTGTAGCAGTCAGGGCCACTAATCACTGGACCAACAGGCCCGTTGAAGTACTCGTAGGTCTATAAAAATATATTTGTCTTCAAGTAAATTTTCTTCTCCATCTTAAATATTTCTAGATTCTTTTGTTAGTCAAAAATTTTGGCAGAAATAAAACGAGTAGCTTTTATGAATACGTTGCTGATATGCTTATTTTTACTAAAGGCATTTTTATTCTGAATTTGATAGATTTTATTGACTTGTACAAGTTCAAACACCTTTATTGAATGTGAATTACGAATAATACATTAAACATGACGTGTTATTGAAATGAAATTCTTTAAATAATGAATCGTGGGCGTACTAAATATAATGCAAATAGGCTTCGACACTCTCAAACACAACTACCAATTACAGTAAATGATAAAAAAATAAAATAAAAGTGCTAACATTCGTATCTCTTTTAATTTACTTAATAACCTCAAGGGTATAAACCAAGTACCTTTTAAAAACTTGCACGGGGACACGGGTCCAATATTCAAAGGCCTTGTTAAGAATCATCGGGTATGCAGTCATCTTTCCCTGCTCTATGGAATAACAGACATGGATGACCCATAGTAGCGACTATACTATTGCAAATTGAAGACAATTGATTTAGACTATTCATTTTTGGACCAGTAATAAAAGTTATATTTATTCTATTTATATATCCTAACTCGTCTCGAAACTCAATGCCATTTATGTATTTAAAAATTCACGAAAGAGTTAGCCTTTTTTAATCGAAAACCACTTCGCGAACACCAACTTTTGACCGAGAGTATCTAAACTTTGAAATGAAAACTTTTGCATACTGACCAGTAAAACCTCGATACTACTTCGGTAAAATAGGAGGAAGTTAACAATTCCGACACTTATATTATTATAGAAACAAAATTTTCGGTGATTTAGTTTAAATGCGCAAATTTTTGACTTTAAAGCTACTGTGTCTTTACTCGGCATCATTTTATAACAGTGAAATCTAAAAAAGATCATTGAACTCAATTCAATGTGGACATTGACATAGTTTCTCATCATCAGCCTATCGCAGTCCACTGCGGGACATACATTAATAGGCCTCTCGAAGTGCACGCCACTGAGTTTTTCATCAGTTCCTACTAATGATATTGCTATAGTGTAAGTATGGCAGCTTCTACAACATAGCGTAAAGAGGCATCTCACTTTCCACAGTATCAATAATATTATAAGCGGTTGTAAGCCTTAAGACCGCGTTCATATCGTTATCAAACGTTACATTTTTGTAAGTCTAGATTTAAAGCCACAATTTAGTAAAAATCTCTGAATATTTTTTTCGTAGCTAGCCTAATAGTGGCCCACTGCTGGAAAAAGGCCTCCCCCAAATCCTTCCACGATTCTCCATCTTGCGCCGCTTCGAACCAGTCCTCGCGGGGTACGTTTAAGTCATTGGCGACTGTTATTGGCGACTGTGTAAGTCCGATGCTTTGCCGCTATTTAATATGTAATGATGTACACAGAAGCTGTTGGTCTGCCTTTAATAAATAAATAAATAAATAGGTCAATAAAAAATGAGCTCCAAAAATCCACGTCCTTTGATTTTGATTACATTCGACTAATCAGCTCTATTTCCATTTATAAATCCGGTTTATTTTTTTTGAAAAGAGAAAAGTCAATCTTAAATTCTTTAAAAAGACAAAAGTGATATTTAAAATATATTTAAGACCATGGTAGGGGCCGGTCGCATGTGATGGTATTTGAATATATTGTGTTCAGTTCACAAGGCTTTGAAGTCATATACGTACGGTCAGATCTCAGATGCGAAGGTATTGATTGTACAGTACCATGTTCTAATAATACTCGTAGTAGATCAATTGATGATTTGTTATGGAGCGATGTTTATGATGAAATCTTGATCTTAAACGTAAATTTTAGTAACATTTTTTATTTTCTCATCATCACCAATTAGTTACAAATTTAATTTTGGATTAGAATTTACGAATGGAATTTATGAAAGGATGAATTAGATGCTGTTTGGGTTAATAATACATTTCTAAATATGGACTTATATAAATCTCTGGATAGTTAAAAAAGTCACTTGTCACTCTTATGCATATCACTGATACTATAAACGAAATATTTAAGTCACAACATCACTCTTTTTAGGTGCAGTGTTTACACTCAGTTACATAAAACATCTGCTCTAGAAACTACAGAAAGAATGATGAATATTCTTCAAAACCCTTCGCAGCTGTTGGCAGGATTCCGCCATTTTGTCCGTTCAAATCTCCATACATGCATTTATCACGAACGTCACAATATTTTCAACTAAGTTCACACTCCTATTTACCGTTTCCTCTGCCCCGATGTTCTTTTGTCTGTAAAATTTATTGACGCCATAAAATGGACTGTAGAAGACCTACCACCATATTATCTGACAATAGTACTAAAGCTGCTGCAGAAACGAGACACCGCTCTACATTGCATAGAGCTCCATCTCTCTTCCACTTTAGTAACAGTTTTACATTTAGAGGTAATGGTAGATGCCTAGAACTCATAAGCTGTTTGGAAGTTTGTTTTGAACTACTGTCGCGTATCTAATAATGTGTTGGCCAGTTGTGAATAGACTATGCTCTGTTAAACAGGGGTCTGTAACCTTTGTTAATACCGACTACGTTGTAGACAACTATTTATGTTTATTGAATATTATTTATTTACCAGACCAATGAATATTCAACTTCTGGACACATTTAATGATACTGAAAAAGTAGGTGTACTCAATCAGAAGCCTGAGTACACTTTTTGTACTACCTAGACTAGAAGATCAATTCATTAAACGAGGCTATTCTATGGGTCTTGTTAAGGCGGGGAATCTTCCATGACTCACACCTCCCCGGGGTAGGTAGTACATAGTGTCAGACTCTTAATGGCTAAACCAGAACTGTCGTGTAATGTCGCCTTCAT
Source organism: Chrysodeixis includens (assembly GCA_941860345.1). Classification (NCBI taxonomy): domain Eukaryota; kingdom Metazoa; phylum Arthropoda; class Insecta; order Lepidoptera; family Noctuidae; genus Chrysodeixis; species Chrysodeixis includens. The sequence goes on from OW796104.1 coordinate 1,820,558, forward strand.
GTGGTTGGTGCGTGACAATACACAGCAATTCATCTCGCCTAGCCTAACGTGTAGCAAAAAAAAAACCTCTCATGGGAACCTGGGTTTAAACAAGAATGTTATTCCAATCCTCTGAAGTACCAAACAACTTTATAGTATAACATTTATTACCTCAAATTGAAAATATAAAACCATATTATTTCCTAAGTACGCTTATTTTTCAATTGAACATAGGAAGCAGGGGCCAACTCTTCCTGTTCACAATCCCCTTTATTGTGTTATTAAGATTTAAAGCTGCTTTTGTAAGTCATCGTAATCAGGAGGAAGTATTGCAAACAATACCGTGTAATATTAACGAGCAGTTTATTTAGGAAATAGCAAGAGATTTACTTGTTATTTCTGAAGTAAAACGGGAGTCAATTTAAGAGGAGTAAATATTTAGAGGGATTTTGAGAGAGGCAGAATTTCAAGAGTTTTCAATAATGTTGTGCACATTTTGCTAAACTGAAAAGTGAAATGACTGCGATGCCAAGGTCAGACTTTACATCTTCCCATTCCAATCCACGATATATTATTTTACATGAAAATATTCAATAAATTAACGATATACATACTCACCTGCATCTCTTTTAAAACCGTTTAAAAAAAACGCATTTTTTTCAGAATTTTGCTAACCTATCAAATTATGTTTGTAAATACACAAATCTATTTGAGTATTTGTTTAACTTCAACCTAGGTCTAAATAGGCCCTTTGCAACGGATGATTCAGATGCTTGAAGCATTTACATTTCAAGGACAAATGCGTATGAAGAAACATCTATTAGCTTCTATAGTAAATAGTAGGTATTGCTAGATATTTCCGTAGTAATATCCACACGTATAATTGAATACAGGGGCATATTTAGTTACACGTTACATACAAAGAACGGATACATCGTAAATTAAACAATGCTCTAGCTGTCCGATGTACGAAAGGCCATAAAACCCTTTTAATACATTTGTTTTTCTTATTTCCTCGGACATCTCCCGGTCCCGTACAATTCCCACCCCTTCGTATTTGTCACCTCATTATTACGTATAATTAAATTTTCTTTCTTTTTTCAGGCAAGTGTAATTATCTTTTAATGAAGGTCAGGTTTGTTCTCCAAATTTGTTTTAATAAGTTTTTGTTTTGTTAATTTAATTTTGTATGCTCTTTCTGATATTACTTTTTTCTTTTTAGGGTTGGCAAATTTTTGGGGTTCGGTGACATAATTTAGGGCTGTTTTATTTGTTAAATTAATACGGGTGAAATGCCAATTAATATTTAAATTGGTACCGTTTAAGAGAAACAACCTTTTTGGAGAATTTTTTGTTGCCACAGATACTCATGAATCAAAGCACTGCACGTGCAGATGCGTTATTTTATAGTCATATGATAATATGTAATTAGACGAGTAGGTTATAAAACAATAAAAAAACCGCAACTCTAAAACATATAAATTCCGGAACTCAAACCAACCAAATTTTTCTAACAAAATAAAGTCAGTTATAAATAGCAGTTCAAAAGTTTCGTTGTACGTAACACTCATTAACAATATAGCGAGTAGTTCCTTCAAAACCCTCGTCAACGTAACTAATTAATGATCGCTCTACGATACTCCTGCGACACCGCAAATTATTGGAGGTTGGAGGTAACTCTACCTTGTTTGTACAGTCACGAGCAAAACATGTTGTCGGGCCGGTTGATCTAGTGGTCAGTGACCCTGACTGCTATACCTGAGGTCGTGGGTTCGATTCCCACCCAGGACAAATGTTTGAGTGGTGAGCACGATCATTTAATTTTGTTCTGTGTCTGGGTGTAATTTATCTATAATATGTATGTATTTAAAAATATATAAGTATGTTTTAAAGGTTGTATAATACTCATAACACAAGCTACTTAGTATGCTTAACTTGAGACTAGATGGCGTTGTGTTAATGTTGGGGATATTAATTTATTGTTTATTTATAATGCAGGAATTTTAAACATTTCCTAGGTATTGTATAGAATGCCGGGGTCGTCAAGGCAAAGTGTGCAATGATATTGAATGTTCAAACAATTTTTGCACTTTGCATTCTATACAATGCCGGATTATACACATTGCCTATAACATATACACGATTAAGCAATTGAAGCTTAAGTCCTAGTCAAATGATGTGTGAAATTGTGAAATTTTCTCTTAAGTTAATAATCTTATGCTTAGCTTACAATATCAGAAATATTCCATAACAGTTTCAGAAATTTCACATAAGAAATCTACTGCAACTGTTTGGTCGTGTTTACATGTTTTTGCTCGAGACTGTACGGGAAAGAACGATTTAGTTCAGAGAGCCTACCAACACTTATTAAAGCTATTATAAAGGGTGTGAAAGTGAGATGGCGCTCTATATAGAGTAGAGCGGCGTCTCTGTTTCATACTCGTACTAATATTACTTTCATTAGTGGTTGTAGGCGGACAGGTTGTATTATAGTTTTGAGGTAGTTAAAATGCTGTGACATTTTATGTACCAGTTTGTTCTACATTGTTAGACTGAAAATATCGGTCAGCTGATTGGTTTTAACCAAAAATTCCAACGTACTAAATTTTATGTAAATATTATTTAGTTTAAATGTATGTTTAGCTGTGAACGCTTAACTAACAGATAGAATTACAAGATAGGTTTAAATAGGGCGTAGTATGGATACAGATAAAAAATACAGCGATCATGTTTAATGCTTTTTCTTCATGGTGTGGCGATGCATTGTGAACAGTAACATTTTAAGCGGTGCTACATTCGTATAGCCTATTTTTTTGCAGTAAAATATTTTTTACTGATTCCAAAAACATAACTATACAAAAAAATAGCGTATTAAAGTCTCATCCCACATCAAGTTGAATGTCCCAACAACAGTTCAGCAAGGATGACCTTAATGACGCCGGGATAACACAATTGGCATGTCCGGGACACAATACAATAATGTACGTAAAAAATACAATGGAAAGAAAAAATGGGAGGCCTTGATACTGCCCGGCTATCATTACTTAGCCGTTCTATGGATAGATGTGGAAGTTTTGGGATTGCTTGATGATCTAAAAAGTTATTACTTATTTTCTTGTGTGATGACGTTTGTCAGCTTATCAGCTGGCTAAGTAGCTGTAATAGTTGTAATAACAAGTAATAATTACTGGATACAGACCAGATATTTTTTTCTGTGTATCTGATGTATAGCCATACGTCGATGCCTCAGTAAAAATATTAGTATACACTAAAGGTTTTGAAAAAGCCGACTTTAAAGTTAGTTCCAGATATCCCGTGATTATGACCAAAATAAAAGCAAGAAAGCTACTATTAAACTTCAGTAGCTTACAAGTGAAAATAGTATTTCTGTACCGGAAATCGTGCCTGAAAGTATCCCATTTGGCAACAACAGAATAACACTATTACCTTTAAAATACTGTTATATGTAAGAATCAATTTTTTCGTAATTTTCTAGCTAATAAATATCGTAGTCACCACGCTCGTAGCAACCTCGTAGCGATCTCGTAGCTGGTTCGTAGCACAGACCTATAGAGGTGGGCAACGGCAAACTCCCGACCTAGTTCTCCAATATACCTGAGTCATCTTGTATTGAGATCCATTTATCATTACTGACAACTCTATTGTTGCGTACCACCTGATATAGAGGTAATATATGGATTAATCGACTGCGCAATGATCGTAGATCGTGTCATGGATTTCTTAATGGTGGTTTGAAGTGTAGTGGAAGATGATTATCATTTTTTAAGGGCTTATTTGGAATATAGACGGTAATACTCATTATATACAATTAGTAGTAATCTTACCTGTCCAAAATGTATTTTTTGATCTTTAATATGTTCTAGACAGTTTACCGGGTTGGGTTCACAATTGTTACCTATATACCTAGCATAAGACCTTTTTATTCACTGTGAAGAGCAAGCAAAGTATTGAATATTGAGTATTGACATGCAAAATGTTCTTTGTTTTAACTTTGCACTATCAAAGTTTATCTGAAACTAAGCCGGCTTTCCAAAATTATAAAAGACGTTCAAAAATAACAAGTAAACAACAGCTAAAAACAGCCCATAATTAAATCATACACCCACACAACACCAAAAATTACGTAGATAAACTCATATACCTTATAAGGGACTCGAATGAAGGCATATAAACTTCCAGAATTTTCTCAGAGGTCCCCTCGGTTGTAAATCATAACTACGACAAAATTGCGTTTAGGGCTCACCTACCTCGTGATTCCACTAACGTAAAAGTTTACGTTAAAGTTCTTTGTCGTGTAGTTGTATCGTGAAACTCAAACTGTCGTGATGGAGCAATTTGTTTAGTGACTTGATGTTTTACGAAATTATTAAGTGGTGTTTTTATTGAGGTTGCGAATTCAGATGTTTTGGGTATCGTCTTGAATAAATATAGCCGTAGTTGTTTTAAGTTCAAAGAGATTTGGTATCTAAAATGTATTATGTTGTATGCTGTAAAATATTTTCCGTAGAGTATTAATTAAATTTATGTATTGTTTTGTCACAAACTGTCATATTTGTCTAGTGTGACTCACTACTGGGTCTGTACAGGGCATCATAGTATATCTGTACAGTTTTATTTAGTGTTTTTAATTCCTAAGTAACGTTTTTATTGTATTTGTTATCCTCAATGTAAACCATTTAATTATATCTTAGCATCTTAGCATTATTGGCCTTAAATTCCTAGATACCACATCGTCAAAAGAATAAACTTCCATGACAAGTTCAGCCTTCCCGTCAATGCGGTAAGACAAACTTTAAAACAAACCATTCTCCACAAAACTAATGCAGGCAGGTTATATCCGCTGTTCTTTAACATTTTAAACGAACTTGCTCGTTTTCAGAGTAACCGAGGCAAAAAATATTCTCATGGTATTGTTGGGAGGGCCAACAAAGAACTTTGCACAAAAGTGGGTAGGTTGTAAAGCAGCTTAACCGTTGACTGAATACCTCCACTTCATGTTTCTATTGTAAATCTTGAAGCGAGTGTAACTACTAAGTACTTTTTTTCATAAAAGTTTATTTTTTGATGTATTGTGCTCTCTGTAAGGGTTAAATGCGGAAGCCGGGTTAAGTCTTCTAGTTAAAATGGTTCTTTGGGAGCAAGATCTTAAGTGACCTGGATACGGTGTGATGTGGAACTTCTTATCGAGTTATTTAATTTATTTTTTGAGACCGTATTTTAGAGAATCAGAATTTGTTGTTTTAGATATCTAGAAAGATATCATCTTAAGAAAATTTCTAAAGTTTTGAACTCAAAACCAATAATTTGTCAAGTTTCGGTCTACTCGTGTAAATAAGGTTTGCTTTTTTGTGAAGTGTTTAAAATTTCAAGATAATATCTTAAACTTTGAAAAACTTGCATACAAATTATTATATTATGACTGTGATTTTTATTATTCACATTAAAACTATATGTGCGGTAGTGTGTCCATCTACAAGCTTGACAATGGCATTTTTCTCTTTTACATAAGACGATACAAGACTTACAAAATTATATTACTTTGGTACATTACACACAACAAATTACACTAGAGTACATTTTACCGATTCGTCGTCACCTGCCAATAGCGAGACGTCGCGTGAAGGATTATTTTTGCTGTCAATTTCTCACCATTACTATTGTGTTCCACTTTTTGTGACGTAGATAGATATTCAGATGTTTTCATTTTGAATATTGTATTGGGAAATGAGAGTAAGTACATTTCATTTTTATAAGTAGTTGTTTCTAAGGTGGGTCCAGAAATGTATCATTTGCGTCATTTAATCTCCGTATTGTCATCGTCTATATTGACGGGTTCTAGCGCATGTAGGTATGTATTATCAGAGCGTCGTTACGAAACCCTTGTGTGCATACCATGATTCGTGCAAATAGGCGATCTCCATAGGAATGGACGATACTGTGATCGGATCGAGCAAATGACACCTGGACTCCCCTTTAAATTGAACGAACAATTCTGATACCAGGGTTCAAGGTTATGCAAGTCTGTTCTCAATTGTGTTGTACTTAGATTGTAGATATTCAAACTCGACAATCAGCGAATAAATCTCCCGTTTCCTTATTTCCCTTTCTTTCCAAGAGAGCGTAAGGAAAACAGAATTCAATATTTTTTTGTCGACTAACGAGAAAATAATTCTGCCGTTTCAAACAGACATCAGAAACAATTTCGCGAGATTAATTTCAATATGTTTCTTTGTAAAGTTTGCATGTAGAATTAAATTTTAGAGCGTCTTGCGTAACAGCCTTAAGCTTGGGCTCCTCAAAGGGCAAATACCCTTATTATAAACTTTGTTATTTGTTTTCATGTTTGTTATATGCAAACTTGGGCGTTTCATTTGTGTGTTACAGAAGCAGAAAATATTCTATGGATAACATGAGTTGTCAAGTTGCTATTTGAATTCGGTTTTGTGATAACTGTCGACTTTGTCCCAGAATGGGTGCGGGGGGTAATGTATAGTGTTTGTTGAATGTTGGTATTATAGAGCTGCCGTCTTTGGCAAACGTTTTAGGAACTTCTAATGGACTGTATGATTATAATAATATGTTTTGGGTTGCTAAGCTACTTGTTTTGCGAGCAGTAAGAAAATTTGATTAAATATATATTTTTTTATTTGATTTGATTGTTTGAATTAATTGTTGTTTGTTTCGAAATTTTAATCTTTTTTCATCCAATCCATTACTGTCGATACATATTTAAAGCGTTTCGATTAATTTAAGTGTTTAAACATTTGACTAGCTGTTGCCCGCAACTTTGAACATTAACGTTTCTGTCGCAATCAGTTAAAAAATAAACAATAAAGAGCGTAAACATCTATCTATTCATAACTCAAACTCACAAAGTTTTGCTTCTATAATATTAGTAGCATCATTTACCGTACAATTTTCAGTACTTAGCCTATAACCTATATCTACCCAACGTCAATACCACCAGCCTTGCAATAAAATAAACAAAACTCGAGCCAACACAGAGATACGTACATACGAAACGTCTCCGCTCCTAATATTGCATCGGATAGCATCGAATTTGAATACTTAATGCCATCTACCAATATTCTCGAATCGATCTATACATATTTATGAGACATTTGTGTGACGTAAACTAGATTGAAATTGCCTTCCACATTTAGGTACGTATTTAAATAGCGATGATGAAATCTGGAATAGTAGGTGACTATTTTATTTTTATGTCTATATGAAGTATAAAGCAGCAGACCGGGCTCAGTGGCGTAGGCACTTTGGGAGAGGCCTATGTCCAGCTGTGGATTGCAATGGGCTGATGATGATGATGATGAGGTACAAATGTTTTATGGTAAACTTTTGTCAAATTAGTTTTATGTATGATGTCACGAAATTCTTTTGTTTAGATTTCTTATGCTATCGCCTCCACTAATTAGTTTTGTGCGCTGTGTGTTTTTTTAGTTTGAGAAAATACTGAAACTTGTCTAATTATTACTTGACTACCTAAGTTTAGGTGCACCGAAACTTATTTGCATGCCTTAAATAAATATTGATTTCTATTTTAAATACCATTCGATACATAAATTTGATCTCGTATTTCTTTTTAGCAAAAGTACAAAAATATATCACATTCTACATTGGAACTACCACTTACAATAATACAATTTTAAAACTTAAAGCTCGAGTCTTAGCAAATGCAGGTGCATAAACTACGGAGCATTTTTAAGACGGAAAATGGGGAGTAGAGCCTATAAATAAACCTTTACGCTGGTTTATCGTTCGCGAATGTCCTTGTAAATCATAACTAGGACGAAATTTGCTCTAAGACTGGCTTCAGTTCTCCTTATGTAATATCTTTGCTGTTTATTTTGTAATATTTATTAAGTTCTTTGTTTCAGTGTTTATTAAACGAGAGATATGGTCTCGATCGTAAGTTGCTTGATATTTTAGTGTTATATTTTAGGGTTGATCTTGGAGGTTTTTATTTGTGGTACGTAAATCATTGTTAATCTAAAGTAAAAGGTTGTATACCCTATGTATTTATTCATTCATTTATATATTTTTAGTTCGCGCAAATATCGGTTATATCTGCAAAAATGTTACCTCCCTCTGATGCAGTCGGTTAAAGAGTAGCTTATGTGTTAGTCCGGGGTATTAGCTAACTCCAAGATTTGGTCGTGATCGTTTGAGCCTAAAAGAGTTAAAATCAACTATCCATCCATACTAATAAAAATTTCGCGTTTATAATATTAGTAGGACTATGTACGGATTGAGGTATATCAATTGATGTGTTTAAAGATTGTATCTTAGAGGCTAAATAACGTTCGTAGCTTTGGTAAGCTACGAAAGTTTCGTGAAAGCTTTTGTAGTGTAGGTAAAGGAGAAATATTTTGTCAAACAAAATTTCGTTGCATCCAAAAATATGCTACTGCGAGTGGCATACTGATCAACGTAAATTTAAGGCTTCGTTTTCATTAGGCATGCACACGGGACGACGTTGATAGTGTTTGGAATGTGTTTCAAAAAATACCTCGCAATACATCCATACAATAATGATTATTTAACAACATTAAAATGTAATAATATTAAAACTTTCATAGCACACCCCTTTGACAAAGATCACCAAATCCTATATTATCTTTATTCCCTTGAAAATGTTGGCATTTAAGTTAAATATAATTTGCCTAGCAACAGTGTAACTCGGCAGATTATTTACAGTCCGGCCTAGTCAAACAATACTAGCACAGCCTGCTTCCAAAACTTTGATCGTAACAATTATTAATTTATATGTTAAATACGATTAAAGGTCAAACTAGGTCTGCCTAGGCTTTAGAAAACACTACTAAACATTGTTATTAAATATCATATCAATTATGCCCGTCCCACTCCTGGGCACAGGCCTCTTTCCATAGGGAAAGTTTGACGATGGTGGATTGGCGATTTCAGGTACCAATATTTGAAATTCAGGTTTTATCACGATGTTTTCCTTTACCCTTTGTCAGTAGTAATAATTAAAAAGTATATTTGACTTTGAAAAAGTCGTATTTGTACTTGCCTGCGCTATGGATCGAACTTGCACCACGCGCCCACAAATCCATACATAGAACCGTAAGGCCACCACGACTATTACAATTTTAGTAGTTTTTTATTTCAATATTTTTCCTGAAATAATTATGTCGTAACATGTTGATTTTATTCTTGTATTAAAAATCTTTGAAAATTCTTTTAATAATTTTCAATTCGTGTTATTCCTGGAATTCAATGTACGCTACCTGAATGGATTTAAACAAATAACTGGCACACAAAATACTAAAAATAGAATCAGAAACAATACAATAGCATGAAAGTTACACCTAACGAAAGAAATCTGTAGGTCGCGAAAGCGATCAAACGTTTTTGTCAAACGTTAACGAGTAACAGAACCGCTTAAAACCAGTTTTAAGTACTTTCAAACCAGCGTAATCCAGTGAAAACTCAACCTCGCAAAAAACTTCATAAAACGAGCTTCAAACACAGGTATATTTGCCACAAGCAAAAACATGTATAGATAGAATATTTTTAAATACACGCCACATGTACACATATTTGACTAAAGTATACTCGTAAGTAGCATGATGGTGTGTAGGTACCTACTCAACCAAACAGTTGCAGCAAATTTCATAAATCGTTTGACTAGGACTAACACTTTAATTGTTTAATCCAGTATACATGTATTTGCTCGTGACTGTGCACGATTACCACAAGTTTGACATAAAACTACAAGTTTTAATAAAACTAAAAACTAAACGTCAAATACATTTGATCATTTCAAGAGCCTTTTATTCAAAGGTATACCAGCAACACGTAACGCTTTTGTTTCCAATATTCACCCTTGGAACAGTCGTCACAGGATTTTCCCTTACATATTTTAATCCGGGATCTGTATCCCGGGATATATATGCTATGTATATGCCGGGAATTCAACTCTCATCCTCATTGTTCGGGTATTTAATATTACATGGAACAATTCTGGATTTCGAACCATGGGAGTCGAGTTCTAGCGAATTGTGTATCGTTTACAAATGGTATTGTAAAAGGAGAATGGTTATTGTTTTATGTGACTGCTGTGGTCGGATTAGGTTTTTAGGTTGTTTTAGAAGGTTGCTGTTGTTGTGCTTGTCCGTGTGGTGTCCGGATATAAAGAATAGCGCCACCCCATATCCTCCACTGGGTGTCGTAAAAGGCGACTAATGGACCTTAAGACCTAGTGCACTGTACCAAGCACCTTGGGTCACCCGAATGGTGGCGGGTAAACAACCAACAATCGCATTCCCAAAGAGGGTTAGTGTCAGGCAGGCGGCCGACTATAAAACCATAGCCAAATCCATTAGCAACATGTTTAGAAAAAAAACATGTTGCGCCGACCCCAAGTAAAACGGGATAAGGGCAGGAAGATGATGCTGTTGTTGTGCTTATTTCTTAGGTTATTGATATGCAGAAAAAAATCGATAGTTCGTTTAATTGAAAAAAAAAGCAGTTTTTATATACTAGGTAGTTGAACTAGCAAAGGCTTAATGCAGTGGATTTGGGTATAAAGTGTGTACATATAAAGTATAGACTGTAAAGGCGCTTATAACATGTGCTTAAGCTTACTTAATAGAGCTGTTATGACACCACCGAGGTGATCAAACCATTTGACTCAAATAAATAGATCTTTCAGGTCACATAAAATCGAATCAAAGTTTAACATGTCTGTTCTTTAAAAAAAAAACTTGAATTGCACTTCAAAAGCACATTTAAGCTTATTTTCGTTCAAAACAAAATCAGAAACATTCAATGTAAGTACGAGTAATCCGCAAATAAACCATTTATAGAGAGTATCTGCCAAAAAACACACTCTTTGCTGACGCGACAGAAGGAGAGGCAAGCGTTTGTAAAAATGTAAATTTTATTGCCTAAAAGCAACCAGCTCTGGTATAAATATTTGAACTTAAGCCGAGTGCATACTGGGCATGCGCTATGCGGATTTTGTAAGGCCGCCTGTCACACAGACGCGGGAATTATTCATTTTTATGTAACGTTATTTATGCAATTTTAATTTTACTTCCCGGAAAAGTTTTGAGAAAATATTTTTGTGGTAATAATTATGCCCTTTTTACAATTGCTCGTATATTTCAATTCAGAATTAAATTAAGTGGTGTATGAAATAAAAAAAAATGATAATGTTATTCTCGAAGTAATTTTCTAATATCTAATTGCCTCTTAAAAACCTTTTAAGCTAGCAAAAAAAATGTTTTGTGCAGGAACACAATATGCCAACAACTTAAGCAAAAAAAAGTGATGATAAAAAAGACGTATCGAGTATACATTTGAATTAATACGACATTGGTACCATTGTGAACTATCCCTGGAGCACAGCATTAAGTACCGGGGACTTGACACCGGCTCCAGTGATTGGAGTGACAACACTCCCGGGACAAGCGTGGGACAGATGTTTCCTAACTAATAGATACAGTATCGAGGCTTGGTAAGTGCGTGATTGAAAGCGTGTGTATGATCAATACGATGTCGGCATACGAATCCATGTACTACTCAAAGCTCGAATAATACTCGAATTGAGCTTTCAGTAAAGTATAAAAAAAAAGATTTGTGTCGTCTTACTGCCTAGCCTTTGCACGCCACGTGACTTTGAGAAGTAAAATAGGTTATTGGAAATGTAACGTGGTTAGGTTGTGTTTATTAAATTTGTGATTTAGATAAATTAGTTTTATTTCTTTTATTTTAATTTTATTTTTAAGTGGTAATTCCTGCGCAGACATAATTATTATGCCATCTTGTGTTTTGCTTTTATTCAAATTTCCATGCTTTTTTAAGATTAACACGAAAACGACTCAGTAAAACTTCATTAAAATATACCTTAACGTTAAAAAATAAATTCACCTCACACACGTATTCGCAACGGTGTAAATTCATCCGCAAACCGGTCCATATGCACTTACATCACTGTCCACGAAACGTGCCTCCTTATGCATCGTTAATCTTGTTTATTATACTATTTATTATAACCGAACCCTGACTGTACAAGGGAGAATTTTTAAAATTACAGAATCATCTGTGATTTAGATATGACTGTCCTACCTGGGGGCTTACCTCCACCTCAAAAAGCATACTTGCAACTGTGGAAATGAGATGCCGGTCTACGCCGCGCTACGCCGCTCTACGCCTTGTAGCGCAACGTCTCGCTGCCACAACTGTCTCCCCTCTTACTATAAAAGGTGGTGGTAGTCCTGTTATATTTTATTTAAGTTTATTATGAGGATTTAAAGAGACAGATGGGATAGAATGGTCTCCTTTTATGGTTAAACTTACGTGCTGTGTCGTGTTTTGGAGGACACGCTGTATATTGTCTTTTTTTAAAGTATGAAAAAAGGAGCAGAGTTTTTGACTTAGGATGGCAGTCAAATTTACCTCACATTTTTGTAAGTGCAATAAAGAAATACGTAATGCTTCGGAATGAAACACAAAAACAAACACAGGTTTGAAATCGTCTTTACATTTGTATAACTACTGTATCACAATCTTAATCAATTTGAATCTTTTGAAAAACCAAAATGCCTTAAACAAGAAAATGAAAAATTTTCAACACCTAATTAAAATTCGTACGTATAGATATGACTTTCAACTGAACGCTATGAAGTATAGCCTTTATTATTCTGTTGTTCTCGCGGTATTTCCCGCTCCGGGTCTCATAGGACTAAAAAGTAATAAAGCATGTGTGTGCCAAATTACACCCAGATCTGTTCTGGCGTGATTGAGTAACGAACATTCATACAAACAAATACAAACTTTCGTATCTGCAATATTTAGAATGGATTTACTATCAGTCGGATATCGACTTTTATTTGTAAAGACAATTTATGAATTTTGTGAAAGCTGTAAAACTACGTTCGTTGCACTAGCGTTGATTATTTTATCCTGACGCTACGTTTCTGGAGTGCATACATAAAAGTATGAAGATGTTTTTTAGAGCGAAGTTGTTTTCGAATAAATTTTTGAATTAGGTTCTTGACAGACTTTGACTTTGATAAATTTAAAATAGCTGACTAAGCTGTCAGATAGATTTGCAAAAAATATTGGATTGGAATGGAATGCGATACAGTGTTTTGAAATCTCGTGTCACGTCACGTCTTAATGCAGTTTTTACTGATAAGTGAAGTTAGTACCCCCCACTACGATACGATTCACCATATTTGATTCGTTATGTATCTTCATACCTATTTTTTTATTGATTTAATAATAGAGAAAAAAGTATCAAATATTTTTTTTTGGAAATATGTCTGGCTCGCTATCGTACTGGAAACCATATTCTATCACACTCATCAAAACACGAACTCTACATTATCACTTATAACATAACATCATCAGCATAAAACGCCTTCAGAATGAAATCACATATTACAGTCACACACAAAATAAAAGTGATGCCGTATCCCCTTTGGAAGTAAGGCGACACGTAGAAATGGGTAACATTACTGCAAAGGAACCTACCCGTGTACCACGAAATTCTATAGAACGACTGTTATCGTTGTGGGAGCGAGAAGGACCTATGTGTTGTGTAAAGCGCTGTCTCGCTTATATGGGTGAAATAGTTTTGAGTGGCGAGTTCGTGGTACAGGCATTCTTACTGTCTTTCCCTCTGATTAATTTTGGTAGTAGACTCTTGGGATCAGCATTGTTTGTTAGTGCTGTTTCGTGATTTTTGTTGATTCTCTCGTCGCAGGGGACTGAGATGATCTCTTAACTTGTTTGTGAACGACCTTCTTTTTTATTGAATAAAAAGTTTGGATTGTACTGAGAAAGTTTTTTGTGACGAATCGTAGGGATGAAATGTTGTAGGAACAGCTATCAAATCTTTGAGACTGTCGTGTAGAAAACTACTGAAGTCGTAATATTATTAATGGGTACAAACAATATATTACTATGGTAAGATTTCTTCTCTGTGAATTTTCGGTAACGATATAAAATGTGTGTATGTTACAAGTATTTGTGATAGAGTCTTATTAAAACGTGAATGTCTTGCTTTTAACCAAAACTAGGACCATAGGAGCTAGCACTGATCATCAAACCTATTTCTGAGATGTCGAATTCAAATTTCATTTTCGAAGGAAGCCGGTCTGACAAAAAACTGATCATTTACACCAAGCCACCAAAACCGCTATTCAACATTACACCAATTTACCAACATTAGTTAGAAAGGAGGTTTACGACTCGTGATCTCGGCTGTTCATATCCAAGGCGGCAGGTGGCGTTACCTATAGACCATTCGCAAACGCACACGTTACATTTTATTGTGAACATTTCCTACGTACGTGGGATCCCACAAGCGATTCCTTTATCGATTTACATTCCAAATGCTGTATCTACTTAAGAATATATTAAAATTTGCTGTAGTTATGGTTTGTTTGATTCAATTGGGTGTGAGAAGTATTCGGGTAAGATTTTGGGTGGTAAAATGTGGTAATGTTTCGAACACTGTACAATTTGAAAAAAAACGTACCATATGTAAGGAATTATATTGTGTTTTAAGACTAGTATATATTGTTCGGAAAATTTTACGCTTTTATATGACATTGTGATTATATCATGAGAAGAATCATGATTTAACGATTTTACAATCATATTGTTACGTATGTGAAAAAAAATACTACGCGTATGTTACGAGGAAACTACAAGGTAAAAAGTCTGAAATTTCATGCCCGTTCTAAAGTACATGCATAAACACAATTTTTTTTATAAATTCAGTATGTATCATGAAAATTAAAAAAAAAACTTAACACACGCATCAATATGGAAATTACCCGTTAAACAAAACCAAAATCGCTTCAGAATTCTGCAATAAAAACGATTAAACAAATGAATGTCCGAACAAAACTTATCCTTGCATAATGTTTGCTAATTAATGTATTATTTATATTAAAACGTTAGTCGCTAACGAGCTGCCGAATCGTATCCGATATTTACAAACGTGAAATAATTATCACAATTCCCTGCGCTGTTCCCGAACTGTTTAATGTTTAATATATTGTTGGTGATGTAAATAGGTAGAAACATAATATATTGCAGTAGTAGATATCTCTTTGAGTTACAGCCAATCTAGTCAAGTGATATTTTTACAATCGAACGTTCGTTTACGATGAAATTAAAGTATATTTTTTTTCTCTTCCACAAAGATAACTTATGCTAAGTTGTGGGAGACTGGTATCTGCACTATTAAGCCCTGTCACAAAATGTATGGAGATGACAGGTCTTAGTGACGTAAATTATCGAAACGAAATGTCATTTTCATACAGAGACTTTTCTATTGACGATGATGATTGTAGAAATGTTACTCAGTTAGAGGGGCATACGCCTTACGCCTTTGTGACATAAGAACACACATTAACATTAATTACAGTATTGCAAGGATTTTCATTTTAACAAGTTCCGTCATAAAAATAATTTCAATCATAATTTTGACAGACCACACCTCAATGAACAATGCAGAAATGTGCGAACAGTAATTAATTAAATCATAACAAATCAAATTACTAATGTGCATAGTGTTATCCCGATATGTAACATGGATAATAAATTATCATTTTATTACTAACTATTATGCTAATTTTGTTAAACGCATTGCGTTTGCTGTATACACACTAACTGTTAGAAATATCCAATAGGAACCCTTAGAAAATAATAGGTCGGGGAAAAAGTCTTTTCGCATTATAGTATGTATGAACTTGTAATAAAATCTTTCTCTCTGTAATAAAATTAGAATTTGGAATTATGTTCTTTAAAATTTTGACTTTCCATTATACCAAAACCAGCCAGATACAAATACTATAGCCAAAAAGATTTTATTACAAGTTCATACATTCTATAATGCGAAAAAACTTTTTCCCCGACCAAATATGTTTACCCGACTTCTCTGTAAGCTGGAGTATTCTTGGAGAATTCTTAAATTCTAAAAGGAGGAAATTCTTACGTATTTCTTCTGTAGCGTTCAGTCTGAGTTGAAGCTGGCTTGGGGATTAGACCTCGTGCGGCGCGAGTAAAATGTTTACAGACGTTTATTCCGTGTGTATTTCTTGGTCTACCTGCTACGCGTGTGTTGTGTAAACAATGTGGTAGGTGACAAAGTGTATTATCGAATAGGTTGAACATATATATTATATACAATTATTATTATTTGTATCTCTTTTAATTCACGGGCTTACTTCAAACCCGGTCCTTTTTATAGGCTTACACGGGGACACAGGTCTAACATGCAGAGGTTTTATTGAGAACATTTAATCTAAAATGTGATGGGGCTCCTACTTAGGGCCATTTATAATTATTATTACATATAAGTATATAAGTACGTTCATCAGTTGTCTAGTACTCATAATACTAGCTCTGCTTAGTTTGACACTAGATGGCGTTGTGTGTATATTATATTATGCAATTATTTTATTAACCGTCCGAACTTAAAATGGGTCGCTAGTTGGGTATAGAACATACTCGTAGCTCGTGGTATGAAGTGATATTCCAAACGATATCTCGATATTTTTTCTGCTGTACACGAGGAACTTTATAGAGCAATCCTACACCTCATTCTCTAACTGTTATAATGAACGTACAGTTTAACAAATATTTTACTTCATATAAGAACCAACTTCTCCAGCATAAACGTTGTAAACAATTTCTCTAGCACTGTTTATCTCCTGAGTTTACGGCAAAGCCTTCACAATACGCACTAGATAGGCCTTTGTTGAACGACAGTAAATTATCTGAGCGCGTTCTAAGTAGGCTTAACTTATACGTCGAGTTTGTTTCTGAACATTTTAAAATAAACTTCAGAACTTGCTTGACAGATGCTTTGTAACTGTGTGATTCTTGTAAAAGATAATTTAGAGCAGGCACAGCCAACCTATCATTATGTTCAACGTGTCATTGTTCTAAAGATACTTTTCATGTGCAAAATCATCTGTACCTAAAAAAATGCTTTGCTTTCGGGGTTCATGAATTGTGTCTTTTTTGGCAACCAGGACCCACTTGGTTCCTCAATATTGCAGGACACTGAAATTTATATTAAATTGCAGCTAATTAGTACGGTATGGACATGTTATGCCTAGAAAAGAGGATCACGTGGTAAGGAAGGTGCTGGACATGAATGTAGGTGGTTGTAAGGGAAGAGGACGACCAAAGAATCGATGGATGGATTGTGTGTAAGATGATATGGCTGCAGAGGGTGTTACTTGCGAGATGATGTCAGACAGGAACGTGTGAAAGAAAAAGATAAAGAAGAGTGTGTGCTTAATTTCTGTTGGTTTTATAGTGCAGAGTAAATGGTCGTGATGTTAGTCGTAGGTCAATGTGCTGATTTTTAATGTAGCTTGTGAAATGTAAATGTAACTTGATTTGATAAGAGTTGTCAAAAAGTCGGGCTCTTGAAAATTAATATTTGAAAATTAGATTTAATTAGTTTTAATGATATATTTCGTGCTCTGCTACCTTTTGTATTGTAAATAATTAAGTATTTAGTGTTTTATAGTGTTCGGGTTTAAAGTTTTGTTAAAAAGTGAGTCGCGGCAAAATCAGCTGTCAACGGTCACCAGTCAAATTGAAAAATTCGAAAGTTCCAGGGAGTATTTTTCGTATCATTAAGTATTTATGGTTACTAGAACACAAATCACACCATAATAAACTCCACCAATTGATACGGCTCATTGTTAATGAGCAACGTCCATTACTCACTGGCTTTTTTCGGTCTCCTTTTGTTTGACAACTGGTGGAAACAAAATCGACGACCTTAGCAATAGCCCCAGACACCACTAACTACATAATTTACTTGACACTGCCTTGTTTACAAGGATACATTACCTTTATTTAGCTAACTTAGTGTTATTCTTATTTCTTACTAAAGTTTTGTTTGTTAACCCTACCTCCCATTAAAATAATTAGCTGCTCAATTTAATTTTCTATATTATTAACTTTTTTTCTGTAGTTTTATAACTGTATCTCTCTCTTTCTTAGTACTTGAGTCCCTTAACTTAACTTTTATATTGGTTTGCCTTGTAGTTTCTTATTTTACTTCACCCTTTTATCATTGTTTAATAAATTATATTTCCATCTCATTCACATAAGTTAGCCCTGTGTCGATATTTAGTTATTTTTTGTCACGTTCCAGAGACCTGGAGCAATCTACTTCAAGGATGATGACTCGCAGAGCAACAGCAGCCCGTGACATGGAGGACAAACTACGAGCGACTTTAAAGGAGCTGGAGTCATCCAAAACACTCTGTAGGCAGTTGCTGCAGGAAAGGGATGATAGTGAGGTGGAGGTCAAGGTAATTGTTGACAAAAACACCTCTCTCAAGATGGAACTGGCTGAACTTCATATTGAACATGTGGACCTGCTCGACCGGCACCAGCACCTGCAAGAAGTACTAGCTTCTTTTCGACAATGCAGTGATACTCATGAGTTGGCTTTGAGTCGCATATCTGAACTCGAACAAGAACTTTCCAAAGCCCGCAGCTCAATATCTTTATTAGAATCGGTCAGCAGCAGAGAACAGGCCTCAAACACCCAGAGCCTTTTTGATGAGTTGGTGGGTTGTTCAGCCTCATCTGTCTCTCACCCTGTAGTAACTATAGATCTCACCGGTGAAGATGTAATCACTCAGTGTCCCACCTTAACAAGCCATAACAAAATTAAAAAATACATTAAATGTAATAAATCGATTAAAAAGGCCCGTCTAGCATTAAAAAAACTTAAAAGTTCTAAATACAACATCATTAATCACCACAAAAAACAAATTCACTTGGTGACCCAATTAAAAACATACACCAGTGAATTAAAGCATTTTCAGGCAAAGTATGACAAAGATACTGAGCTTTTACACAGAGAGTTAATGTCTAAAGAAAAATTGTTGAATGAAATTTTTGAAAAATATGTTTCAAGTCAGGAACAGCTTAGTGAGCGTATGGTGGAGGCTGGTGAACTACTGGACTTGGTTAAGTGCAACGCCGAGAGATATGAGTCTCTCACAAAAAATCTTTCGTGCGAGTATGCTAGCACCACAGCGTGTCCAGAGCCTCTTACTGTTCCTACTGTTCCTCTTGTCACTCAGCCATCAGCTGACAGTGAATTTCACTCTGACAGATGGGTAATAGTCTCAGATAAGATAGGGGCGGGTTTTGGAACATTGTTAAATTACCATAACACTCACAATGTCACAAATCTCTGCTATCCACATGCCCATTTCAACAATCTAATATCTAGAATAAAAGACCTAAAATTTAAAAACAATACAAATATTGTTTTATTTGTCGGTAATAGTTTAGATTTGAAGAGGAGGGACATTGTTGATGGCATTGACACCTTACTTGGTTTAGATTTAGGAAAAATTATTCTATGTGCTCTGCCATATGCAGACACATTTAGCACAGAACAAAATAACTTGGTTCATTACTTGAACAACACGTTACACTTGTTATCAAGTCGTCATAGTGACAAATTAGTGTTTTTTGACACTAATAATTTTATTAGTGGGTTTCAATTAACCCAAGGTACTATTTATCTTCCTAGAAGGTATAAATTTTTAGTTGCTAGTTTATTAGCTTATAATATTAACCCTGTTATAGGAGATATAACACAGAATAGGTTAAGTTGTAGTTCTTTGTTAAATAGTAACAATGGAAATTGTTTAAACTTTCAATGCAGACAATAGGGAAGCACTCCGATGGCATTCTGCTTTTTCATCAGAATATAAATCGCTTTTCTGGCAAAATTCTAGATATTGAAATGTTAGTAGACAAGTATTCAATTGATATTCTTTGTTTTTGTGAAACTTGGTTAAAACCAGATAAGATGAATTTTAATGTTAATAGTTTTGTGATTGCCAGTGCGTTTAATAGAGTTTCAGTTGAAGGAGGAGGGTCTCTGATTTTATGTAAAGATTTCCTCAAGTATAAGGAACGTCAAGACATCACCTCTCTCTCTGCTGACCGTATATGTGAGGTAGCATGTGCGGAGATAGAAAATCTTATTATTCTTTGTGTTTACAGACCTCCAGCGTCCCAATTGTCGTCATTTTTAACTATTATGGAGGATATATCCGTGCCTGGCGTGAATAAGTGGACAAGTCTAAAATGCCAACTTTTCAGGGGAGCCATTTAAAGGTTTTACTTCCTTCTCTTAAATCGAGGAATAACAACAAAATAGGAACGTCCGCAGTTTTATAGGTTATTTTGTGCCTTCTTTTAGATGGTGGTGAGAAATTCAGGAATTTCCCTGTAGTTTCAGAAATAATCGAGATATCATGTACAATTTTCTATGCACAAATATTGATTTAACGAGTTGTCCAGTTATTTACGTCAACATTTTCTTCAATTTTCATCTGCGTGAGAGTTGTCAATAATTTAAAAACGTTAATTATAATATCATTAACTTATTATTTTTGAATAATTAATAAGTAATTATTAACTTAAATAACTGTAAATTTAAATAAACATAAGAGAATATAAAATTCACTAAAATTCTACCTACGCTTAATTTAAACTTGAATGGTACGAGTTACGACAACTTGTTCTCTTCACTTTATCAGGTAAATACATAATTTAGTATTTATTTCAGAATGATTAATAAAACTATAACGACGAAACGATTGTTAAATAAAACTATCGTTCAGAATTGATGAAAAAGTCTATAAATAGGTACGTTATCGATTAAATCAAGCATGTCCATTAGGTCTTTCTATTTTTCAGCGCTTATTGGCAATGGTTCCTTTGAAATTTTGGTTTAAGGCAAATAAATGAACATTATGCTTGTCTTTCTTTTTAAAGTTTATTGATTTGAAAGGAACCTCATTGTCTAGGCTCTCCTTAAATTGTATTTTGCCAATACAATCGTTACTTTACTGCAGCCATTTTAATGGTTGCCATAAAAAAAAAAAAATTCGGCTTGAGGTTTCTCAATTCGACCGTATAATAATATGCTTTTTTATGTTTGTTCGCGGATAACTCCGTCGTTTATGAACCGGTTTTGATAATTCTTATTTAGTTAGAAAGCAGACAGCTCCAAGGTGGTCCCATGTTAAGTAAATCAGGGTCTAATGATGGAAAACCAGGGAAATCGAGAGGAACTTCAAAACATTTTAGGGGGTAGTAGTACGTTTGTTCGATATTTCGATAGCACTTATAAAAGACTACAATACAACATAAGTCTGGAGTAAGTCTGATGATGGAGCCGAGAGAGTCGAGGGAACTCCTCAACGGTTAACAGCAGCTACCCTAAGTTTGAGCTTGATTAATTGGTATTGATTAGATATTAAGACCTTAACCCTTAGAGAATAAACATTAGCATGGGAATAATTCAACATGCTGGTTTGGCACCAACTTCACTTAGTATTTGACATGATAAAATCGGTTTATTTTTTAGGTTTTAGGGCCGTGGTTATTGAGGTCGGTTTTCATTTTATTTTTATTAAAATTATTTGATTATTAATAGAATGTTTGTTAGTTAGCTTCAATTGTTGATTCCGTTTGCGAGATAATTTTAACTGCGTATTATCACGTAGCTCTATTAATTTACTTCCTGGCCAATAATACAGCCATAGCCGATAACTATAAAAAACAGCCAATTTGAAACGTCTACCAGTTACCGTTTTTAATATTGAGCAAAAAATACGAAAAAACACGTTTATTGTTTTTGAACCCCTTAACGTTTTTTTTTTTAATTTTTAGTATTTGTTGTTATAGCGGCAACGGAAATATAATATTTGTGAAAATTTCAGCCTTCTAGCTGGTATCTAATTATGGTTTATGATATACAGCCTGGAGACAGATAGACAGACAGACAGCGGAAACTTAGTAATAGGGTTTCGTCTTACCCTTCGGGTACGGAACTCTAAAAAGGAGTTAGTTAGGTACCTACTTATCACTCACACACAGGTAAGAAATGAAAACTATTACGACGTAAACTTGCCATTGCAAACCATACAATAAACAAAACAAATTAATAAAAAATCTACAAGTTATTAAAACAAAATATTTATAATTCGTTCGCGCACTTGCGTCTGACTGACTGAGTTTTTGTTTACGAAATCGAGAAAGGAATAGAATGTAGGTACCAAGGATGGTAGCCACTATGTGCCCGCGAACTATCCTTTGAATGAAAATGCTCTTTTTGACAACCTAGTCGGTGTTCTTATTGAGCTGTTTAATCCGATAGTACATTTTATTCCATTTATTTAATTGTTTTTATTGCTATGCGTTTCTAAACCGGTTACCTTTATTACTTATCATATAAATAGTTTATTATTTTAGCAGAGGATAAATTTGATAGTTACGATGTCCAATAATTTTAGTTATTTGTAAACGTACGTTTATTGGTATCAATAGATATCAAGTAAAAAATTTTATTTAGTAGACGTAAATAACTGGACAACTCGATTTGTCAAGGTAAGTTTGGCTCTTTCGGAAAATGAATAAGTGTATAACCTCAGATGTCAACAATTATGTTTTAGTGTGTAAGTGTACAATTCAACATATCAATTTTATTTCACCAAAAAGGGTAAAGCATACATCTGACATGTGGTTTTATCAACATTAGCACGTTAAATTCGTACATGTCAGGTTGATTACAAAGGCGATATCTACAAAACTACCGCATATATTGGTGTATATTTTTTTTTCATATAAGATCATATGCAAAGGAATCGTGTAAGCCAATAAAAAAAAATCGTGATTTTGGACTTGTCCACTTATTTACGCCAGGCACGGATATTGTGTAAATTGAGTAATAATAATAAATCAATATATGTCTGCGGAGATTTTAATATTGATATTTTGACCGAGTCCTCTGTTAAATGTAAATTTTTAGCACTTTTTAAATCTTTTAATTTAGATTATATTTTTAATGAGCCCACTAGGATAACAGCACACTCCTCTACTTGTGTAGATAATATTTTTTCAAATCAAGGAGTGCTTAATTTTCAATTATTACCCGGTGTGAGATCTGATCATATGGGTCAAATGGTCTCAATAAAAACTAAAAATAGATTGCCTATTAATAAAAATATTATAGTCAGGCCGCTAACTAACAATTCTTTAAATTCTTTTAAAAATAATGTCAACAGTCAGCTTGCGAATAAATATTCATTTTTGAGGGAGCCTAATAAGGTTTATGGGGAACTATTTCACATAATCCATAAATCATTTAAAAAATCGTGTCCCCAAAAAGAAATAAAGGTTAATTTTAAATGTAAATTTAATGATTGGGCAACCAAAGGCATTAGAATAAGCAGGGACAAATTGTATAGTCTTTATGAGGAAAAATCGTTTAACCATGACCCACTTTTGCATAGTCATGTAAGAAATTATTCCAAATTATTCAAAAGGGTCTGCTTAGTGGCAAAGTCGAAACATATCAGCAGGCGGATCGGTAATTCTGATAACAAAATTAAAACAGTATGGAAGATCATCAACACTGAAACTGGGAATAGTAAAAAAAGAGATACAGATCTGTCTTTGAAAATTAATAATACAATCATTACAGATAAATTGGAAGTAGCCAACGCTTTTGAAGATTTTTTTTCAAACATCCCTGTAGAGGTAACGAAATCACTTCCCTCGTGTTCCTCGAGAGCGGAGTTGCTACTTAAAAAATTCGTTAATAAATGTATTCCAAATTTTAGTTTTACTCATGTATCTCCTTATATTGTCAAAAAATCATTTAATTTAATTAAAGTGAAGACCACAGAAGACTTATGGGGAATATCTGTCAAAGTAATTGAATCAATAATTGACACAATTGCCCCAATTCTTGCAAAAATCTTTAACGACTGTGTTGACTGTGGCACTTTTCCTGATTTAATGAAGCACAGTAAAGTCATTCCTATTTTCAAATCTGGTTGCAAGAATGATCCTTCAAACTACAGACCAGTTTCGGTACTTCCTGCTCTTAGTAAGATATTTGAGAGAATGGTTTTAGATCAAATGATGTTACATTTTAGTAAATATAAAATCTTTCATGAGCGTCAGTTTGGCTTCACCAAAGGAAGGTCGACGACCGACGCCGCGGCCGAATTGATGTCCCACATATTGGAAGCTTGGGAGGGTTCACAGGATGCCATAGGCATTTTTTGTGATCTCTCAAAGGCTTTTGATTGCGTTGACCATTGTGGGAGCAGGCATTCATACATGTCAAGCATAAGCGACTGACCCGCGCCGCGCGCGGACCGACACTGAATGCTGCCGGCTTGTGCGGCCGTATATATACCGTTGTCGCGCCGCCGCCGCGTCATCGTCGGACGTGCTCTTGCGACGATCATCTTCAAACTACTAAGCGGCTCGCTGACCGCCACTAGTTTTTATTAACCGTCCTGAACGCTGATTGGCTGCCTCTGCCTTGAAGCAGATGGTCAGCCAATAGGATAAAAGTAGTTTTAAGGATTTTTGTATAAATATTACCTCCGAAATAAATTCATTACGATTCCCAAAACGAGTGTTTTAGTGAATAGACCAAGTAGTACCCATATCTGGTGACCCCGACGTGATCTCGGCATGGAGGATTTTGACGACGCCGTGTCAGGGAAATGCGAAAAGAAAGTTTCTGCCATTGCATTACAAGCGAAGATTCCACAATTCTGGCGAGCACAACCAAGGCTATGGTTTGCTCAGTTTGAAGCCGTAATTGCTCCATACAAGACGAGCGATGAACAAAAATACAATTTGGTGATTGCAGTGCTAGAGCGGCAAGACATCGAACAAGTTAGTGATATCATCTGTAAACCACCAGAATCAGGAAGATACTTCGCCCTAAAGAATCGTTTGTTGTCGGTGTACGAAGAATCAGAGTCCCGTCAATTCCAGAAGCTTTTGAGCGGACTAGAACTAGGAGATCAGAAGCCAACTCAACTCCTGAGGGTGATGCGAGACCTGGCTGGAGAAAAGGTACCCGATAACGCGCTCAAAATATTATGGATGGGTCATTTACCTTCTCAAGTCCGTGCCGTGCTATCCGTGAACACGGAATCTCCACTGGATACCCAAGCGATGATGGCGGATAAAATGATGGAGCATACGGAGCAAACGATCGCGGAGGTCAACCAATCTACACCTACTCCGAGCACCAGTACCGGTCCAGATTTACAATTTCAAGTCTTAACAAAACAACTAGAGAAACTCACCCTTGAAATTGCCGCACTAAGGAAGGAAAATGTGAGTCATCGCCGTCCATTTCGCCGCAGCAATTTTCGTGCAAGATCACGGTCGCGTTCTAGTACAGGGCCACGTAAGCGACCTGGAGATCCAGACTGGGAGTGTTATTATCATCATCGATTTGGAGACAAAGCGAAAAAATGCGAACCACCATGTTCAAGGAAGCCGTCGGAAAACTGAAGACCACATCGACTGTGGCGGGCGTCGGTGTAGCAACAATGAATAACCGCCTGTGTGTAACTGACCTGAACTCAAGAGAACGATTTTTAGTCGACACTGGGGCAGATCTATCAGTGCTAGCCGTGAAAACCAAGCGAACACCGGTAGAAACTAGTTTCAAGTTATTCGCTGCGAACAATACACCGATTAAGACATATGGAGAAAAATCGTTACAATTGAACCTCGGATTTCGACGCAACTTCAAGTGGACTTTTATCGTGGCGGATGTGAAGACGTCAATCCTCGGTGCCGATTTTCTCAAATATCACAGACTTCTCGTGGACCTACACAGAAAGAAACTTGTAGACAGTTTGACCGAGCTTTCAGTTAACACGATGACGATTTGCACCAATCAAGCTACCACGCTGTACGTAGTCGAACCAGGCCACCGCTATCATGCACTTCTTCAAGAATTCACTGATGTCTTAAAGCCTATGACACCTACGAAGATAATAAAACATGATGTGAAGCACCATATTGAGACCACCGGCCCCCCACTCTTCGCAAGACCCCGCCCACTGCCGCCGATTAAATACAATGCAGCCAAAGCAGAGTTTCAAACAATGATGTCAATGGGCATATGTCAACCATCAAAAAGTCCGTGGGCCAGCCCGATGCATGTAGTCGCAAAGAAAGACGGAAGCCTCCGCATATGTGGTGATTATCGTCGTTTAAATTCAGTAACGCTTCCAGATCGTTATCCAATACCAAGACTCCAAGAATTCACGTACCAATTGGATGGGATGAAGCTATACTCGAAGATAGATCTGAAAAAAGCATTTTTTTGGATTCCAATTGCTGAAAACGACGTACAAAAGACCGCAATAACGACACCTTTCGGTCTTTTCGAGTTTCGTTGTATGCCATTTGGTTTGCGTAATGCGCCACAGACATTTCAACGATTTATGC
The DNA here is from genome assembly GCA_941860345.1 of Chrysodeixis includens. Taxonomy (NCBI): domain Eukaryota; kingdom Metazoa; phylum Arthropoda; class Insecta; order Lepidoptera; family Noctuidae; genus Chrysodeixis; species Chrysodeixis includens. Next base: position 1,846,901 of record OW796104.1, read on the forward strand.
ACGAAGTCTTGAGAGGCCTGGATTACTGCTGCTACTGTTTTATTGATGACGTCCTCGTGTACTCAAAGACCCCAGAGGAACATGAAGAACATTTACGACTTGTTTTGAAACGTTTGTCTGACTACGGAATCGGAATCAACTTAGAAAAGTGCCTATTTGGTCAAGAGAAGCTAAATTTCCTGGGTTACGAAGTCACAACTGAGGGTATAAAACCCACCGCTGAGCGCATTCAAACGATCGCAAACTACCCTAAACCCGCAAATATTCAAGATCTGCGACGTTTTCTTGGAATGGTAAATTTTTACCACGATTGTCTACCTAAGCAAGTTGAGACTCAAATTGAATTGAATAAGCTCCTTCATAATAGAAAGAAGAATGACAAAACACCTATTATTTGGAACCAGACATTAGAAGATGCTTTCAATAAGTGCCGTCAAAGCATATCGGAAGCTGTACAACTAACGCACCCTGTCCAAGGAGCCCCATTATGCATCATGACAGACGCCTCAAGCCTAAGTGTAGGAGCGGTCTTGCAACAGAAAGTTGACAACGTATGGAAACCGTTATCTTTCTTCTCGAAGAAGCTCAGTGACACACAGTCGAGATACAGCGTATATGATCGCGAGCTATTAGCTGTCTATATGGCTGTCAAACATTTTAGAAGACTGATTGAAGGGAACGATGTCGTCGTGTACACGGACTACAAGCCGCTAGTCTACGCCATGACAAAATCAGCAAGCGCAAGTGATACACCAAAACGGGAAAGGCAACTCCACTTTATCAGCCAGTTCTGTAGCAAGATTGAGTACATACACGGAAAGGACAACGTTGTTGCGGATGCACTATCTCGCATAACTGCCATTGACTGTCCTTCTGTTATTGATTTTAATAAACTGGCCGACGAACAAGCTCGTGACGGAGATTTAACTCACTTATTGAAGCAACAAAATCTCCACTTCATCAAAATTTCACTGCCTGGAATAAGTAAACAAATCCACTGCGAGAATTCAACAAAAACGCCACGTCCATATTTACCGAAATCTTTTCGTGAGACTGCCTTCAAAGCATTACACGAAATGAGTCATCCCGGTATCCGAACGACAAGAAAAATAATCACGGAGAAGTACTTCTGGCCGGCAATGAACAGAGATGTTTCTGACTGGACGCGATGCTGTATTACATGTCAACGTTCTAAAATTCACCGGCATACGAAAACCCCTTTAGTTCAGTTTCCCGAGTCAAGAAGATTTGAACAAATACATGTTGACATTGTTGGACCTCTCACTCCATCAGAAGGCTACCGATACCTGGTCACAATTATTGACCGATGTTCGAGGTGGCCCGAGGCAGTGCCAGTTAGTGATATAAGTGCGGAGACCGTCGCCCGAGTCATATACGATACATGGATTACTCGCTTCGGTTGCCCATTGCGTATTTCTACGGACCAAGGACGCCAATTTGAATCGTCACTATTTCAAAAACTTTTGAACAAATTGGGGGTATCAAGAATCCGCACTACTGCCTACCACCCACAATCAAACGGACTCGTAGAAAGATTACACCGTACTCTCAAAACAGCGCTAATTGCAAGAGGAAGTAAACAACAATGGGTTCAAGAATTATCAACCGTATTATTTGGATTACGCACGGTCATTCATAAGGAGACTAACTACAGTCCTGCTACAATGATTTATGGCACCTCATTAAGATTACCGGCGGACGTGTTCGCACCTGCAAAAATAGATAACGAAGACCCGTTATTGTTACGTCATCTAACGGAATCAATGGCATCGCTCAATGAGTCCTGCGCACGTGCACCGGCGCGACAACAACGCGCGACCTTTGTACCGAAACAGCTGTCGACTTGCACTCATGTATTTATACGTGTTGATTGTGCAAAAAAGTCATTAACTCCACCGTATGAAGGTCCATTTGAAGTTATTGAGAAACATGACAAGTACTTCAAGATTCGCCTGCCCAACCGGGAATCAGTGGTATCGTTAGACCGACTGAAGCCTGCCCACATACTACCAGCACCCACAGATGAAGCAGTGGAAGAAGACCCATACGTTACCCGCTCCGGCAGAATCGTGAAACCTACAAGAAATGTACGGTTTTCTTGATGGGGGGTACTGTGGGAGCAGGCATTCATACATGTCAAGCATAAGCGACTGACCCGCGCCGCGCGCGGACCGACACTGAATGCTGCCGGCTTGTGCGGCCGTATATATACCGTTGTCGCGCCGCCGCCGCGTCATCGTCGGACGTGCTCTTGCGACGATCATCTTCAAACTACTAAGCGGCTCGCTGACCGCCACTAGTTTTTATTAACCGTCCTGAACGCTGATTGGCTGCCTCTGCCTTGAAGCAGATGGTCAGCCAATAGGATAAAAGTAGTTTTAAGGATTTTTGTATAAATATTACCTCCGAAATAAATTCATTACGATTCCCAAAACGAGTGTTTTAGTGAATAGACCAAGTAGTACCCATACCATAATACTCTAATCCTTAAACTGCATTACTACGGATTACGAGGACAATCCTTACAACTAGTATTGTCATATTTGTCATCCAGACAGCAAAAAGTTGGCATTAACGGCGTAACTTCATCCGGGTCTTTGGTAAGAATGGGCGTGCCCCAGGGTTCGATTTTAGGCCCGTTTCTCTTCTTAGCGTACATAAATGATCTTCCTTTTATGATGTCCAAATTGACTGACATAGTTCTTTTCGCAGATGACACCTCTCTCATTTTTAAAATTAATAGAAAAACTAACGATATTGGTAATCTAAATAATGGCTTAAATGTATTATCGGATTGGTTTTCAGCGAACAACTTACTTTTGAACGCGTCCAAAACAAAATGTTTAAAATTTTCTCTTACAAATGTTCGGTCGCATTTAGATTTAGATGTAATGCTTGATGGCAATAATCTTGAATTTATTGACAAAACCGTTTTTCTAAGCATAACCATAGACTCAAAGTTGCAGTGGGGCGCGCACATCTCAGCCCTGTCTCGAAGGTTAAGTTCTGCCGCTTTCGCGGTCCGAAGAATAAGACAGCTTACAGATGTTCCCACTGCTAAATTAGTTTACTACGCGTATTTCCACAGCATTATGTCATATGGCATTTTGCTGTGGGGCTCTGCTGCCGATGCAGAGTCTGTTTTTATTCTACAGAAACGTGCTATTAGGGCAATTTACTGCATGGGGCCCCGTGAGTCCCTGAGAAATACGTTTAAAGAGATTAATGTTTTAACAATGCCCTCACTATACATAATGGAGAATATATTGTATGTTCGTAAAAACCTGGATAAATTTAGTACAAATAGTGAATTTCATAGTATTAACACGAGAAGTAAAAATAAACTGGCAGTTCCAAGATTTAGACTAACTAAAACAAATACTAAATCTTTCCTAGGAAATTCTATCCGTTTTTATAACAAACTGCCTGATAGTATTATTAAATTACCAAGCAATAAGTTTAAAAATGCCGTGAGAGCCAAGCTGATAAGTAAAGCGTACTATTCAATTAGTGATTACGTAGATGATAGGCGCGCGTGGATGTAGTATCTCTGCACATGTCGTCTCCCTGGCAGTCGGCTAGCCTTTTATTATAATTTATTATTTTCTTAGCTTTCCCTTAACGTCTACTTGAGGAGCTTTGACATGCCTTGACATTCCTGTTAGGGTTTGATTAGGACTACATATTTTTTGTATGTAAAACTATTATTATTTTATTTCCTTGTAAGCTATGCTTTGTACATGTATCAACATCGTAAACTTGGTAAAATAGTCGGGTTCCTATTTTTTGGTAATCATTTCTATTTTCTTTATTCAAAGAATACTTTATCCTATATTTGTCTGTAATCTGCACATTTTACTAATTTGCGTTGTTGCTGCATAACTATTATTGTAAAACCTGTATTTTCTATATTTTAAAAGAGTAACTTATGGAGTTTCTTGCCGGTTCTTCTCCATAAGAATGACATTTTGGAACCGCGCAACTAGAGTCAGTAACGTTTTGAAAGTGCCTGAGAAGGCCTACTCGAAATAAAAACCTTTTGATTTTGATTTTGATTTTGATATGCTGTACCGACCCCAAATAATAATTGAGATAAGGGAAAGTTTGTAGAACTCTGAAATATATTAAATTGTGGCAACTTAACAAATTTTTTTATTATATAATTAATTAACGTTCAATGACGTGCCCAACATATTGTGCCGATAACGGCACGTGGCACGATATTTTGGTGCCATTATTTCGCCATCCCTGATTTTGAGTATTCGTACATAAGGTAGAGCCCGTATTTGATTTCTATCGAATTTAGTCTCCTAGCAACTAGCGGCTTAGTAACTCATTGTGCCACGCGTCATTGGATACTAAAGTGGTCGAATATCGATGACTTGCTTAACCAACCGTATCTAGCTCCTTGATCAGACATTTAAGTACATCCAAATAATACGCTGCTAATATTATAAACGCGATAGTATGTAAGTATAGATGGATGGATGTTTGTTACTCTTACACGCTTAAACGGCTAGTAAAAATTTTGATGAAATTGATATGCATTTAGCTGGGACCCTAAATTATCGCTTAGGTTACTTCGTAACTGATTGTGTCAGTAGAGGGTTATGTTCTTGCAGCTATAGCCAGTATTTACGCGGGCGTGGTCACGGGAATCAGCTAGTTCGTTATAAACTTATAACATGAAGTTAAAATACGTAAAATCAAATAGAAAGAATGTTCCTAGTTGAACTAATTTACATAGATTGCAGAGACCTAGACACTAATTTTAGTCTCGCATAAAATTATCATAACTCCATGGGCAAGTTTGGTTAATCGTTATACTACGACTGCATTTAAAATTGAGAGTTACTCGTATGCTGAAAATGTAAGTACCATTTTCTTTTACTTATCAAAATTGGGTGTTAGACTGAATTGGGTATTTAAAAAACTAATTAGTCCTTCAGACTAAATTAATAGTAGAGACGATACATTAAGTTAAAATCTCATGTGACGTCACTTGATGACATTTAATGACAAATGACGTTAAAAGCTTTACTTACATACGATTCACCATTTTTGATTCTTTATATCGATCGATCGATCTATCTTCGTATCGTTTATTCGTATCTTTTTATTGGTTTGTTTTGGAAAAAAAAACGTATCCAATGTTTTATGAAAATCTGTCTGACGGACAAGTTAGATATTCTTAGTCAATACGAAATTGTTACGAAAATTACTGTATCTTTCTATTCCTGTGTTACCTTTTAATGAACTACATGAGAGGTAGTTGCCAGCAGAACACTATTTACAAGCCATTAAACAGTACCTCATAGTAAGACAATTACAGTGACTTAACAACTGGCTAAGATCAACGTATGACAGTCAGTACCAACGCTGCGACGGCTTTATGTGTTTACTAAGGCATTGAGCTATCTCGGTATGTGTACAAGTGGTCACCAAGACACAGACTAACTGTGACAAGTACCGTCTTATTGTACCTATCTTTAGTACTAGATGTTGCCAGCGACTTCGCAAACGCCAATGTCGGTTATAGCTGTTAAAACATTACCCACTTCTGACCTTTTCTGACATTACTCAAATCTTCGAGTTCTACTATTGAGTATTGAACATCACGCCACATTTAACGACGTATACATACATTTTACTTACTCCTACACAATGCGCTAAATAGTTTGACGCTCAAAATACGTTTCTCTGTTATAACAAGTAACAATTCAACTAATCTATTTAACCTTAATACTGTAGAATACTCAGCGGTCCAAACCGACTCTAATTGGTCACTAGAACAAATAGAATTACACGAAAAAACAGTACGAATGTAAAATTATATTAATTCGGAACACAACGGGGAACTGAACCGCAAACTCGGATATTTAATTCATACCGCCGTAATTTATTTAACGGCGACAGTGCGCGGACAATGTTGCCAGATATAAAATATTGATTATGTTCGCTTTTTTGTTTGTTGCAAGTCAAATGATGATGAATGTTGGAATGCAAATATTATTTTAGCGAGATTTTGCGGGTTTCAGGAGAATAGTTTTTATTATGAAGTTTGATATAAATTAATGTTTTTTCACTGTGTTGTGTATTTAAATTTGTTTTGAAAAGAGTTGGTTTTTATTACATTTCTATCACTACTAGTAAGTATTCTAACGCTTTCAGACTTCATTACTGCCCATGTAATAATACATAACGCAGTAAATATCGATTCCTAATTGGTACTTTATAGCTATCAGTAAACGGTTTTCTCGTAATAATTTTGATCAGTTATTAATTGTGCAAAGTTACATATTTTCGATATTTTTTTTGTTTCGTAACTTATAAAGTTAAAGTTATTCATCATCACGATCAAAAATCGTACTAAAAACATAAACAACCAATATCCTTATACCATATAAACAACAAAAATACTTCAAGAACTAAAGCAATACAAAAGAAAAACAAACCAAAAAGGTTAACATAACTTCATAAAATAATTTAATCAAACTAACTACCAGTTAAACATTAAATAAAACGTTTATACCAAGTCGCAAAGGGATTGGACCTTAACAATGAATTAATTAACAACGTAATTCACTTTATTTCCTATTCTTTTAACTTAAATGGTTCAATTTGTTCGGGAAAGTTCGCGGTTTAGTTTGTTTATGTAAATTGTTTAGTGCTGTCTTTAGGGCGATAAATAGTCTGGATAAATAGGTTTTTGAGTAATTTTGTATAGAATTTATTAAAGTTGCAGAGACGTGAATATTTTCATAACGTTTTATAAAACAAAGTCGCTGGTTCCCTCTGTCTGTTACTATGTGTGTCATTGTTTAAAACCACACATCAATTTTTTAAATGAATTTTTAGTTTAATTTTCAATCGTAGTATAAGTAACGTCTACAATTTTGTCGTAAAACCTACCACGTGGTGTTGTCTTATTATTTACTTGAACAAATATTAGTCTTACAAATGACTTAGTAGTAACGGGTGGTTAAATTTCAAGGGCCGATGTTGATTTTGAATAAAACACAAACTATTTAGGAAATTATTGTAATTTTTTTTTATTATGATATATGGGTATTATTCAATTATGTATGGAACAAAATATCGGCCAAATGGGCGCCGCGACCTCGGCGGCACACCTCCATTCGATGTTCCAAATTTTCGATGACACTGAGGCATAATGGAGGTTCTATGCCGTTAATGTGCCGAATTATCTCATCCTTTAGCTCTTGAATTGTTGCTGGCTTATCGACGTACACCTTCTCTTTCAAATAACCCCAAAGAAAAAAGTCCAACGGTGTCAAATCACATGATCTCGGCGGCCAATTGACATCGCCATTACGTGAGATAACACGGCCATTGAATTTGTTGCGCAAAAGAGCCATTGTTTCGTTAGCTGTGTGGCAAGTGGCACCGTCCTGCTGAAACCACATATCGTCCACATCCATATCTTCGCGAACAGCAGCAATGTTTTCTGCAGTACGAGCTGTACGAGCATGCACTGGTGTTCTCACATCTTCTACAGACCCAGTTTGCACGATTTTTGCAATTGTACGCACATTTGGACGATTAAATTGACCAAAAAAATCACGAAGTGCACGATATGCATTTTGATTTGAACGCCCATTTTCATAATAAATCTGGATAATTTTAGCACGTTGTTGAATTGTGTATCTCTCCATGGTTGAAATTGAGTAAGTCTGAAGTAAAGAAATGTCAAATAAAACTCGGAAAAAAACTTGGCGTTTAGGTGTGGTTCACATTCAACATCGGCCCTTACAATTTAACCACCCGTTATAACTGGGTTTCAGTTGCCATCATACCAATTTCCATCAAACCTACCCTGTCTCTTGATCTGTTACGTTTCACGACAGAACTGATGTGGATGAAACTTGATATTAGAGTAAGCTGATAGCCTTGATATTCGAGTAAAGCAGACAATATCTACATAGGCGGAACTACGCGTAAAAACTAGTTGATTGATAAACGAAAATTCAAAACACCTACCTACACGACACACACAAACGCAAACCTGTATAGAAATTAAATTAAAACAAAACAATAACAACGACAAATGACGATCGCAAAAAACAATTTCAAAAACGGCCGATTTTTTTTATAAAATTGCCAAAAATAGCAAGCAAAAATCATTCGGATTTCGTCAACAAAATCCTTTTAACCCTAGAATGCATACGCGATACGCGTTACACTATGTTAACCCGTTAATAGACTGGCATTGTTCGCCGGTCTCTCGGGGCTTGGGTCTGGCGAGTGACAGCTTAATAACACTAAATCAAGTATCGGCCCGATGTTTTCATTCGAGGGTTAATAACGTGCAAAATATAAGTTTATTGTGAACTCTGCCGATTACAGCTAGCGACGTATGATTAATTTATCGATTTTTTATTAATTGGAAAACTTTTTGCTTTAAAAGAATAATCCTTTATTGTGTACTGAAAATGATGGAATAGGTTTAATTTATTGGTCATTGGTTTGATATTCTAAAGAGGCAATAAGTTTTAGAACTATTTCATTTAATTACGCTGTCTTGTTGCTAACTAATAAACTTATCGCGCAATCTGCGTTCGTGTAGTCATACAATAATAATAAGCAAATAATCACGAATTAATTATTTACAAATATTCGTGAATAAACTTAAATAGGTATCTGCCAATACCTACGAATGTTTTGTCAATATTTGTAAATAAAAATACGTTGCAAAAAGGTCAAAGAAGTACATAAAAAATATGACCCCCTTGTGGATTTAAGTAGTACATTAGAGGTACAACTATCCCAAATCACTACAATCCGTTACAAATCTCCACCCCACCTTCCCTAACAGACTTTACCTCTAAATATTTACAAGCGAATTCATAGAATATTCTAACCGAACTCAAAACACAATGAAAACTCCAAAAAGACGTTACAAGCTATTAACTCGAACCCAAAATGGAAAACTTCAAGACGTCTCCATTGAATAATACGGACACTATTTTCTAACACTTTAGAGAAACTCGTAAAGTATAAAACCACACGTATTTTATCTAGAAATAGAGGAATTTGCTCTTAGAATGTAGAATGCAGGAAGCGTAGTCATATATTATGCAACAAAGGGATAGCTTGGATGTCGACCTGAGGGCGTACCAACACCGCTTAAAGTAATATACATGTAGTCGTGTAACTGAGACGGCACACTACACAGTGTAGAGTGGCGTCCCTCTTCCACAACTGCAACTGTCTTACTCTGAGAAGTGGTGGTAGATCTCCTGATGTACTTACTAAAGGCAGAGAAAGTGGTATCGTGATGTGCTTATGTAGATGCACACATTGCAAAATGTATATCACGGAGTGACTTAAAATGACGTGGAGATATAAGGAAATTGTGAGCATTTGTTTGGTAAGATTGTGATAGCTTTAGATCTGTGTTAAAATGTAGATGTTACTGCTGAAATGTAATGTGGTATAATTTTGACAACAGTAAGGCATGGGATGAGTGTTTTATTTTAGACACAAACTAAGAAAAACCTTTTTCTATGGATTGATAACTTATCTGAAATAAACTATTTCAAGTTTTATAGCGTTGTAAAATTGCATAGGTTTATGTAAATCTATTCAAGATCAATGATACGAACGCTTTACTAATATTGAACGTTGTGATTATTTTTAGTTTCGGTTGTTGGATAGCATTTGATTCGACAACAGATAAAGTTAATCCTGTCAAAAACCAGGCACCACGTTTTGGAACTGCCACCTTTACTCTAGACCAAACAATAACTATTTCACAATTCTACGAAACTATTTCGAAAGGTTTTCTCTTGAAATAGCTTTTAAGCGTCCTCCTCAATTCTAGAATCCGTCCAAACCGCCGTACGAGAGAATATTTCGCTGAGGCAACCCCATTCATTGGTCTGACGGACGTATTTGGTGTGGCCACCCCAGCCTACTGAATAAAAAAAATACTCAGAAAAACTTCGATCGTTACAAGAGAAACTGTAGTTTTATGTTTAATTCTTTTTTACGTAGAACTTCTGTGTTTCACAAGGAATTTATTTGACACTGTATTTTTGTTTCGGATTCTCGAAAAATGTCTTTGTCCTGAATTTATTCTGTGTAGTATTTCGATTTGTGGTTTTGTACCCATGTTTTTCCTGGAGATGCGTACAGTATCTGGTAATTCGTGATAAAATCGCGTATTTTTTTTCTAGCTCATAGTGACCCACTGTGGAGTAAAAGGTCTACGCCAAACACTTTCCTGATTTGCAATCCCGCACTACCAACATCCTAATACTATGTGGATAAAATAAGTTACGTCAAAAATTAAACAATTAAAAATGTGCATTACATTTTCTTGCCTACATACCTGTTGCCATAGGTCTCAAAATCTATCTAAAATCATTTAATATAATATTATGTTATAACCAGCTGAATACCAACCAAAACTATGGAGTCAACATTTATTCAAGTCATTTATCTAACCCTCCACACATTTTTGACATACTCTCTACACTTATCAACCCACCCTCAAAGAGAGCAATTAGATTTAAATCCCACTTAACTGAAACAATCGGACGACATCCACAACTCTTTGTTTATCTCGAATCTTTAAAAATTATAACTCTACTCTTAAAGTAGCCTGATAAACATCGGTTCTGTTAAGACTTTCCACTTAAGTAAGACTTGCAAGGAAAGTAGTTAAAGGTTGAACTACTCAGATTATTTTGCAGGAAAATAACTTACAAAGTTCAGCTGTTTCTGTTTTTCTGATGGCACTTTAAGTTGATTTGAAATGATGTATTTTATTTTTAGTAATTCTTTTTTTTTAACTCAGTTATGCTGACTCTGAGAACATTTTTGTTCTGCGTTTGGTGTAATTTATCCGTAAAATGTATACATTTAGAAATATATAAGCTATAACCGGTATTTAAATATATTTTATAAACATGTGTTTCAGCTGTAAAATAAAACCCCCTCGGACGCAGTCGGTTAAAAATTAGCCTGTGTTAATCCGAGAAGACAGCTATCTCCATACCAAGTTTCATCAAAATTGTTTGAGCCGTTTGGGCGAAAAATTTCTAATATTAATAAGATTTATAATTAGTACTTTTATTACAAGCTTTGCTTAGTTTGAGACTATGCAAACGTTGCGAATTATTATATTACTTAATAAGAGAAATCGTACTATATTCCTTACAGCTTACTTAGAATAACCTATACGGCGATACCTGATCTGTAAAATATCGAAAAACAGACAAATAAAATCTGCACATCTCCTTTTATGTTCGTTTAACTTTTTTAAGAATAAATGTTTTTACTTACCAACACAGTATAGTACAGTATTCAAAGTGTAAATAACATAATTTTGTGCCTTGGCTGGAGGCTTAACTTAAGTCTCGCCAACATAGTCCGGTGATGCAGTCAAACTTCAAAGCCTCCCTTCTTTTTTTTTTTTTTGGTAAAGCGGGGGTATCCTCTTGGACACCCGCGACCCCGGGGGGAGCCGCGGGTAGTGTCAGACTCTTACTGACTAAACCTGAACCGCTGTGCTACGTCATCCGCGTTTTGGTGTCGGTGCATGGCAGCGCATAGCATTACTTCATGCACAGTCAAAGCCTCCCTGAGGCTAACTACGGCCGATATACAGGAAAAAATAGCATTTAAAACGAACAGTATTTAAATGAAATAAAACATAGCTTTTCTGTACGATTCATTGAATCTGTTAAAAAAAAAAACAAAATGAAACATTAAAATGTAAAAAAAAATAGAAAAAGAAACAAAAAATATGTTTTCACAGAGCAAAAGCTACAATTCAACGTCAAGTTCTAGGGGACACCCGGATTTGAACCGGGGACCTATCGATCTGCAGTCGATTGCTCTACCACTGAGCTATATCCCCTATGCAGTTAGTGCGCGTAAAAGGACTTCACATGCGAAGAATAACAACGTTTTCATAAATATGTTTTTTATCCAAAAAAATATATTCTTGCTCTTTTGTTTTTTGTTTTAGTGTGTAGATCCCGTTATCTTACGCAATGTAATGTCACAGATTTATTAAAAACCATAGATAGTCAGCTACACTTTCAAATTTGTCTTCAATGCAGCTTTCTTTGTTTTTTTTTTGCAATTTCAAACATTATTACGTTTTATTTTTATTTTTATATTTAATGTCACGTTTTAAAGATGTTTTTACGGTGCAAGACTATTCGCAAAAGGACACAGTTTCAATACGGTGTGTATTTATATTGAGTTATGTATATCTTGCATTATAATTTGGAATTAAAATATAAATGTACAAGCTTATCTATTCACATACTAACCTACAAAAATTAAAAAAAAATCCTTTGTAATATCTTATTACAACTTAAAAATTGTATTTAAGTAATAAAATATTTATGTGTTTAACACACATCATACATATTTATACTAATATCATTATTGACTATGAAATTGAAAATACTCAAACAGAATCTTCAACCATTTAAAACCATGAAATTTTGATGCTTCAAAACCACCAAAGTAGACTCGAACAGTATTCCTCTCTCTTTTTGTCTACTAACACAAGCTATTAAGAAAATTGTTACTAACACTCTGGGTCTTGCCTGAAATAAATATTTATTATTATTTTTGACTTTTAAATCAACTTAGCAACACGGCACAATTCCCCGTGTCGTAATGGTGATAGTTTTTTTTTTTTAATAAATTCCTTTATTTGTCTCATACAAAATTATACAATACATAATACCAAACTGTTAATACAGTTTGACGGCGGGTAAGTACCAACACTCACAAACTCACAAGCTTGTAACCTTCAAACAAACTGCTACAATATTTAAAGGCAGAGAGGCGCAACGCATCCATAGTCGCGCCAAGTAATCGAGCGGAACTCTATTGTTCGAACGCCGTGTGTAGATACAATTCAAACGTTCATACCCTGACTGGGTATTGTAACGACGTGTAGAAGGCCCACTGAAGACTCCAAATATAATTCGTAATGTATACTTGGCTATTTTTGGTAATAGGAACCTTTTTATTGATGGTGGGTATCGAATTTGGACTTTTGGAAGTGAGTATATTTGTGATATGAAAATTGGGAACTGGTTGCTCTATATACGCTTTATTGGTCTTTAAATAGCTGCTATTTATCCATGCTATCTTTTTTGATATATTTTTATCTCGCCATTGACGGAGATGACGATATATTTTTTGACGCTTTGTAGTTATGTAACTTAAGTTTTAAATGTAGATAGTTTTGGTTTAGTATAGTTTCCGTCACACATTGTACTGTATTATGATATGAGAATGAAGATTTTGAATTTCTTCGAGTTAAAAATGTGTTCTAAGTTATAACAGTTTTTTTCGTAATAAACTCGCTATTTGAGAAAGATTTTTAAGCTCATTTCAATTTTAGAGGCAAAGTTTCTTGTCTGGAAAATTTTTGAAACCAAGTAAAAGGAGAAATTACAAAGTTCTGAAGTTTTGGACTACTTTCCCATTGTTTTCAGTTACCCTTCTGTAACGACGTTTGACTGATTCCCAGCTTTTTTGTGTTTTAGGGCTTCCCAAACATTTTTTTATTGTAATCCATTTTAAAATCCTTTTGGTTTTTGACGGCACGTTTTTTAAATGATAGCCGCGTTCCCGCATACAGATTTCGTTCGTGGATGTACATTCTGAAAATTAAGTGGTACTCGTTTTGAATGCTCACATTTTTTTAGTTGTTAGTGATTTTTTGTTTTGTGACATTTTTATTTTTGCCTAACCGTCGGGAATTTTAATGAGGTTGTGAAATGAACGGCAAATATTATTTGTAGATAGAGGATTGAAGACTCATTTGTTTTTTAAAGGTATTTGATTTAGTTAAACTCACTTCTGTTGCAAGAGCAAAACTTTCCTATCCAAATCCACCACGTAAAACGAAAGGCCTCATTGTTGCTTTGATAAAAAACAATGAGTTCCAAAAGGATTAAAAAATACAATAAGAACTATTCAATTAATAAAACAGCTAATTACACATAATTTCAATATAAAAAGTAATCTCATAACATCTGCAGAATAATATATCCATTCAGAACAGCCAAGTTAAAATGCACAGTTATAGTACAATATCATTTAACTGTCTTCGTTAGCTTCCTTGTGTTGGAAGAAACAACATTTCCTGGATATTTACATAAAAATAATTAATGGCCAAGCCTTCTACCACTGTACCTCAAAGTTAAACTGTTACAGTTGTAGGAGTGAGACGGAGTGATACATGAAGTGTATCAGCATCTCTTTTTCACAACTGCAATCATCGTGTTTTGAGAATCAGTGGTAAGTATCTTGATTCACGCAACGTCTGAGCCATTGAAATAGCGATTTAGATCTATTTCTATGATTTACAGATATTTCCTGCTATATTTTTTAGATTTATGATTGTTACCAAAACCATAAATTAAAATTGGATTATTGGTATCATTGCCTACATAAATCAGATTTTTTTGGTCACTGACAATATTATTAGAAACTTTTATTATGTAAGAAAAGAGCTTCTTATCATATTTGCGTCATTGTATTTTCGACTTTAGTTAAATTTTCAGAATTGTAGTTTTTTCTGAATGTTTTTCGAAAATAGACAAATCTTTAATTATTTACTCCTTGAGTATTTTAGATTGATCGTACTTGCCGGAACGGACTGTTTGAACATGCATTTATAAGTACAATAGCAATTGCCCACGACTTGGTACGTTTTAGTGATAATTCCGCCAAAACAAAGACTATTTTAAAAATAAAGAATTTGGAGATAAAATGAAATTTAATGATAAAAGCTTTTTATTTCAAGTACACCTTCTCAAGCACTCTCAAAACGTAACGTTGACTCTAGTTGCGCTAAAAAATTGATGGGCCTATTCTCAGACCAACCCCATATGCATACAAAATTTTATAAAGAGCCGATCGAGCCGTTTCGGAAAAGTAAGGTAACTGACACTGTGACACGGGAATTTTATGTATAAGATTAGCTAGATCACCAACCAAAAGATTTTCATTCGAATAATAATTTTCAAAATCATATTTACCTATCTCTGTACTTAATACCGTAAATGTAATAAATAAACAGCGCGTTATACTTATTAATTTATGCACCATTAAAGTAAGGTCCACAAATCTCTAGACCGCGCAAAACATATTATAGAGGTACCTATTCAGAGCAAACAACTAAAGCTAAAATATTTCATATAAAGCTACAATAAATTCAACGCGTGCACGATTTTAAAATTCAAGACAATGTTTTAACAATTTTCAAACGTAAACCTTTGGAATTACGTTCAGAGATAAAATCTGAGGTATTATGTATCTAGCAGATGCAATAACATAGCGAGATGTTCACAATGATTGTTTGGAATGATCATTCGTTTGATACATAGATATATTGCTTAGTACGTCTTACATCTTGATTATTTCAGAGCAATAATTGTAAATTTTTTGCTCATTCTGCCTGTTGCTGTTTTTGCTAGATACTTGATACCGCCGCGGGAAACAGCTTTGAGTAATATCACAAAATTGCAGTTTATTTCGGTGCATGCAATGATCTTTTGGCAAGCACACTGAATGCTAATGTGCCTCTCTCGATATTTTTATCGTTCGCAAATCTGTGCTGTCAATAATGTCTTTTGTATTGTTCTACAGATTTCCAGTGGCTTTTGAAAACACATTTTATGTTGGCATGAATAATTTTTGGTGAAATATAAATGGGTTGCCATTGTGTTGACATAAAAGTATTTACAAATTTTACGAAAACTACGCGACATTTTTTTTTATCATGTCTTTGGATATCTTTTTTGTTTTTCGACTCTCTTTTTTACGTTACTGAGGATAGGTCTCGTTTTTGGGACATATTCTTTCTGGATCTTATGCTAGTCTCATCTAGATTTTAACCAAAGCAAAACTAGTTAGACTTATAACCGTTCTATTAAAAAAAATAACAGGCTGTTATAATTTACCTACATTAATAATTACTACTATTGATCAAAAGGGTTAAAACCTACATTAATTTACACGGGTTCTCCCCACAATAATTTGGGATTGCATTCATTTTGAAACTTAACAAGCTACAGTAATTTAACATACATTGACGGTTATCAAAGAAACTCAATTTTTAAATCTAAACCAAACCGTCAATATACGTAATAATAAACTGAATTTGCCTTAATTCACTTCAAATACATCGTACAAAGCAACAGTTCGAATGTATAGATTGCTCTAGTTTAGTCGGAAGTCACGCGCGGTCTCAGAATACGGAATGCAATGAAAAATGACTTCTATTCTTAAAGGTTCCTTCAAGTAACTCATTTTAATACTTGAATCAAGATGCTGGATCACAATGTAGGTCAATTATTGAACGGAATGTAATTCTATAGCTCCGGTTGTTTTATTTGAATAGGAATCGTGGTTTGTTATTGTATTTGTTGATTCTATTGCAGTTAGAATTGTAGCTTCTGAACTATATCACGAAGACGAAAGTTGGTCTGTGATATTTTGAAATGTGACTCTTCAAAACAGGTAAGACATGTATTAGAAAAAAGTACAGTATTAAAGATAAGAGTAAGCTTATAACAAAGACAAGTAGTAATAAATGTAAGAATATAACATATGAGAAATATAACGTAGAACTAGACTTTATCAATTTGTTTGTGGGCCTCCAACAAAGGCACACACACATTAAAATTAAGTACAGAGCATGTAGTATATGTTATTATTATAATTTTTGTTTAAAAAATCCCTTGTTATTAGTTTACTTAGCGAAGTGACCCGGGATCCAACGATACGTTGCCATTCGGTAGATGTGGCGTCAGCCCTGCCTATTTCAATTTTGCCGCTTAATTAGTATAAACTCTTCATATTTCATATACCATAATATACTAAGTGAGCTAAGTAGTTGTAAGTGAGTATGAAATTCCATATAGACATACATAATTTCAAATACTCAGTTAATTAATTCCATAATAAATTGACAGAAAAGTTAATCTCTACATTTCTTAAAGAAAATCAAATCCAACTCAAATTCATCGTTCAGTCATTCAGATAAGCCTAGAAAGCAACGATTTTAAAATTTGCATACACTCCAGACTCTAGACTATCCATTAGTGCGGTTGTAGAGTGCCTTTAAAGCAAAGCCTTTGAATATCGGACCTAAGTCCCAACGTAGGCCTTACAAAATGAGCTGCTTAAGAGATATCAACATTACGACTTGCGATCACATATTTTATCGCTGTTCAAACTTACCACCGTTATATAGTCTTTGTACTGTAACATTTTGCGTTTGACCGATTTTTATTTTACAGTTTTATGTGATATAATTCAAAAAAAAATGGTTTGGGAATCCGAAGATTTTATTTTACCTCAGGATGTAGTGAGCTGCGTTATAAAATTGGTTATGAACAAATATAAAATGTAATATACTTACGTACCTATTCTGTTAGTTTCTTATTGTTTTTTTTTAAAACAAGCTTTACAAACAAAGATAGGTAATATGTACAATTGCTTTTCCTGATTTCTGTCAGCGGAACCACAAAAGATGGATGAAAAACGATACCGCCAATAAAAGCATTTTAATGTTAGCCAACAAGACGAATTCTTTCATTAAATTTTTTGTTTTAAATATTTCGTTTTATGTTTTAAGGTTCTATGCTACTAAGTGATATTTTAAGAGAAAAAGCATCTTTCCATCGCTTTTTAAAGTAAGACTGTTGTGGTTGTGGGAGAGAGACAGTGCTCTATATTATGTATTGTCTTCTCGCTTCCACAACTTCTAGACTCTTACTTCAAGGGAAAATGGTAGGTAGTCAGGTACGAAGTTTCAAAAGATCATTAAAATTTCAACCTCATTCGAGTATTTGTCATCTTAAGTTTGTTGCAACCATAAGAGGATTTAAGGAGAGACGCGCATTTACCTAACAAATAATATCATTTCATTATTCTTTGATGCACGTTTTACAAGTTTAAAGTTGTTTTAAGACACAGTGTTTGGCTATATAACTTACTGAAGAAGTAATTGCATGTACAGTATGTATAGATTTTGAAATTGATTAAAATATGAATAGCTTATGGACAGAGGACTTGAAAATTGTGGCTCGAGCAGATTGGACACGGCAGGTTTTGGATCGGCACAAATGATGCACATCTGGAAAAACCTTTCGTCCTGCGCGTTCGTCCTTACGAGGAGTGAGGGCTGGGCGCTTCACACCTGCTACTCGAGAAGAAGTCCTATCGGACAGAAGCCAGCCAAGGCACCTAGAGCTGGCGCGCGCGATCACGTGACCTTGGCTTAGGTAGTAGAAGGGGCCCGGGGTGTTTTTAGTTGGTGGGAGTCCAACATATCCCCATGCCGTGCCTTCGGCGTGGGTTGAAGTCACTAGCGTTTCACCCCAAAAACAAAAAGAAAGGAAATTTTAATGGTTAGCCGAAGATTTAATAGTTATAAGGCTGCTATAATATTAAATACTGGTTTATACTGCAACTTTAGATTACGTCACTTCCCAGAGTAAGCTACTGCTGCATTTAAAAAGCATGATTTTTCATAAAAATCGAGTTTCAATTTTAAATTCTTATAACGTATTACATCTTAAAAGCATAGAAATTGTGGGTCACAAAGCGTTTGTGACGTTACTCAAAGAGCGTGTGAACTAAGGAAAGTCGAAATTCAACTGATTTAGAACTAAGTTTGGAAAAACAAGTATGTTTGAAAAACCTGTCTTATGCCAGTAAGGTATACTTTGTCACAATAAGAGAAAAACTAGCTCATTTTTAACCTTTCTTTGGTAATAAACCTATTTTTAATACTTAAAAAAATAAAACACTTTTTAGTAGGTTTTCGTGAACAAAAAAAAAAACAAGTTTGAAAATACGTCTCACATTTTTCATAAGACCAGAACAAACACGTAAAATTGCGCCTAATCTGCAATATCTATACCAGTCAAGTAAGATTTAAAACAAATCTTGGCAAAAAGTATAAGCAGAAAGATTTTCCTTTAATATCACATACTACTGTATTCTTCAAACAAAGTTACCAAATAATTACTTCCCTTCCAACTCTCAAATATAAAATTAATGTGAAGCTTAACGTGTCATATACATGTTTGACATACATGAAAACACATTCATTTCCCCTGAGGTAGGCAGAATTATTAATTAAGTACCGCGAGTGTTTGACGTGTAAATTGTAATGTATACAATGTATGTATCGAGTAATGTTTTGTACCCAATATTTAAGCAAAAATATATTGAAAGTTAAGTGGAAAAACGATTTGTATTAAATCTTTTGATGATCAAAATTGTAGATTGTTCGATTGTGGAGGGTAATAAATTTCACGTAATTGATGATTTTAGTAACTACTTATATTCGCTGAAAAAGACTATGTACTTAGTCGAATCCATGTAATGTTTAACTAGCGATCGACTACGACTATCTAACTATGATCTATCTGATGACCAAACCGCGTTTTAGTTTTTGCTTTAGTACGTATCGTAGCTATTGAAGAACATACGGACCAATAATGATTCCTTTGTCCTAAATCGCCATATAAACCTGATTTCTTTTGTACCTCCAGTCGATGTAACGAAAAATGTTCTAAAAATACATTTAAAATACCAAACCCCATCAATTTGGCTTATATTTACTTACTTTTAAGTACACTTAAAAAAGGTAACGACTTTAATGCCCAGGTTACATGGAAGTTTACTTAACAATTAACTTTTTTTCCTTTAATTGTAAAACGCGAATTTTTTAACAGTTCTCTCCAAAGCATACTACTAGGTGTTGTCCGTGACTTCACCCGCGCGAACATTGATTATAGCTGCAAAAACATTACCCTGCTCTGACTGACATGGTTAACGAAATTAACGAAATAACGAAATGAACGATTTGAACGAAATGAACGAAATGAACGAAATGAACAAAATGAACGAAATGAACGAAATGAACGAAATGAACGAAATGAACGAAATGAACGAAAATGAACGAAAAGAACGAAATGAACGATTTTAACAAAATGAATGAAATTAACGAAATTAACGAAATTAACGAAATTAACGAAATGAATGAAATAAACGAAATTAACGAAATAACTAAATAACGAAATAACGAAATAACGAAATAACGAAACAACGAAATAACGAAATAACGAAATAACGAAATAACGAAATAACGAAATAACGAAATAACGAAATAACGAAATAACGAAATAACGAAATAACGAAATAACGAAATAACGATTTGAACGATTGAACGATTTGACGATTTGAACGATTTGAACGATTTGAACGATTTGAACGATTTGAACGATTTGAACGATTTGAACGATTTGAACGATTTTGAACGATTTGAACGATTTGAACGATTTGAACGATTTGAACGATTTGAACGATTTGAACGATTTGAACGATTTGAACGATTTGAACGATTTGAACGATTTGAACGATTTGAACGATTTGAACGATTTGAACGATTTGAACGATTTGAACGATTTGAACGATTTGAACGATTTGAACGATTTGAACGATTTGAACGATTTGAACGATTTGAACGATTTGAACGATTTGAACGATTTGAACGATTTGAACGATTTGAACGATTTGAACGATTTGAACGATTTGAACGATTTGAACGATTTGAACGATTTGAACGATTTGAACGATTTGAACGATTTGAACGATTTGAACGATTTGAACGATTTGAACGATTTGAACGATTTGAACGATTTGAACGATTTGAACGATTTGAACGATTTGAACGATTTGAACGATTTGAACGATTTGAACGATTTGATCGATTTGATCGATTTGAACGATTTGAACGATTTGAACGATTTGAACGATTTGAACGATTTGAACGATTTGAACGATTTGAACGATTTGAACGATTTGAACGATTTGAACGATTTGAACGATTTGAACGATTTGAACGATTTGAACGATTTGAACGATTTGAACGATTTGAACGATTTGAATGAAATGAACGAAATGAACGATTTGAACGAAATGACCGATTTGAACGAAATGAATGATTTTAACGAAATGAAAGGTTTGAACGAAATCAATGATTTGAACGAAATGAACGATTTGAACGAAATGATAGAAATGAACGAAATGAACGAAATGAACGAAATGAACGAAATGAACGAAATGAACGAAATGAACGAAATGAACGAAATGAACGAAAAGAACGAAATGAACGAAATAAACGAAATGAACGAAATGAACGAAATGAACGAAATGAACGAAATGAACGAAATGAACGAAATGAACGAAATGAACGAAATGAACGAAATGAACGAAATGAACGAAATGAACGATTTGAACGATTTGAACGATTTGAACAATTGAACGATTTGAACGATTTGAACGATTTGAACGATTTGAACGATTTGAACGATTTGAACGATTTTGACGATTTGAACGATTTGAACGATTTGAATGAAATGAACGAAATGAACGATTTGAACGAAATGACCGATTTAAACGAAATGAATGATTTTAACGAAATGAAAGGTTTTAACGAAATCAACGATTTGAACGAAATGAACGAAATGAACGAAATGAACGATTTGAACGATTTGAACGATTTGAACGATTTGAACGATTTGAACAATTGAACGATTTGAACGATTTGAACGATTTGAACGATTTGGACGATTTGAACGATTTGAACGATTTGAATGAAATGAACGAAATGAACGATTTGAACGATTTGAACGATTTGAACGATTTGAACGATTTGAACGATTTGAACGATTTGAACGATTTGAACGATTTGAACGATTTGAACGATTTGAACGATTTGAACGATTTGAACGATTTGAACGATTTGAACGATTTGAACGATTTGAACGATTGAACGATTTGAACGATTTGAACGATTTGAACGATTTGAACGATTTGAACGATTTGAACGATTTGAACGATTTGAACGATTTGAACGATTTGAACGATTTGAACGATTTGAACGATTTGAACGATTTGAACGATTTGAACGATTTGAACGATTTGAACGATTTGAACGATTTGAACGATTTGAACGATTTGAACGATTTGAACGATTTGAACGATTTGAACGATTTGAACGATTTGAACGATTTGAACGATTTGAACGATTTGAACGATTTGAACGATTTGAACGATTTGAACGATTTGAACGATTTGAACGATTAGAACGATTTGAACGATTTGAACGAAATGAACGAAATGAACGAAATGAACGAAATGAACGAAATGAACGAAATGAACGAAATGAACGAAATGAACGAAATGAACGAAATGAACGAAATGAACGAAATGAACGAAATGAACGAAATGAACGGAATGAACGAAATGAACGAAATGAACGAAATGAACGAAATGAACGAAATGAACGAAATGAACGAAATGAACGAAATGAACGAAATGAACGATTTTAATGAAATGGACGATTTGAACGAAATGAACGATTTGAACGAAATGACCGATTTGAACGATTTGAACAATTTTAACGAAATGAACGAAATGAATGATTTTAACCAAATGAAAGGTTTGAACGAAATGAACGATTTGAACGATTTGAACGATTTGAACGAAATGAACGAAATGAACGAAATGAACGAAATGAACGAAATGATTGAAAGGAATGAAATGAACGAAATGAACGAAATGAACGAAATGAACGAAATGAACGAAATGAACGAAATGAACGAAATGAACGAAATGAACGAAATGAACGAAATGAACGAAATGAACGAAATGAACGAAATGAACGAAATGAACGAAATGAACAAAATGAACGAAATGAACGAAATGAACGAAGTGAACGATTTTAATGAAATGGACGATTTGAACGAAATGAACGATTTGAACGAAATGACCGATTTGAACGATTTGAACAATTTTAACGAAATGAACGAAATGAACGAAATGAATGATTTTAACCAAATGAAAGGTTTGAACGAAATGAACGATTTGAACGATTTGAACGATTTGAACGATTTGAACGAAATGAACGAAATGAACGAAATGAACGAAATGAACGAAATGAACGAAATGAACGAAATGAACGAAATGAACGAAAAGAACGAAATGAACGAAATGAACGAAATGAACGAAATGAACGAAATGAACGAAATGAACGAAATGAACGAAATGAACGAAATGAACGAAATGAACGAAATGAACGAAATGAACGAAATGAACGAAATGAACGAAATGAACGAAATGAACGAAATGAACAAAATGAACGAAATGAACGAAATGAACGAAGTGAACGATTTTAATGAAATGGACGATTTGAACGAAATGAACGATTTGAACGAAATGACCGATTTGAACGATTTGAACAATTTTAACGAAATGAACGAAATGAACGAAATGAATGATTTTAACCAAATGAAAGGTTTGAACGAAATGAACGATTTGAACGATTTGAACGATTTGAACGAAATGAACGAAATGAACGAAATGAACGAAATGAACGAAATGAACGAAATGATTGAAAGGAATGAAATGAACGAAATGAACGAAATGAACGATTTGAACGAAATGAACGAAATGAACGAAATGAACGAAATGAACAAAATGACCGAAATGAACGAAATGAACGAAGTGAACGATTTGAATGAAATGGACGATTTGAACGAAATGAACGATTTGAACGAAATGAACGAAATGAACGAAATGAACGAAATGAACGAAATAAACGAAATGATTGAAAGGAATGAAATGAACGAAATGAACGAAATGAACGATTTGAACGAAATGAACGAAATGAACGAAATGAACGAAATGAACGAAATGAACGAAATGAACGAAATGAACGAAATGAACGAAATGAACGAAATGAACGAAATGAACGAAATGAACGAAATGAACGAAATGAACGAAATGAACGAAATGAACGAAATGAACGAAATGAACGAAATGAACGAAATGAACGAAATGAACGAAATGAACGAAATGAACGAAATGAACGAAATGAACGAAATGAACGAAATGAACGAAATGAACGAAATGAACGAAATGAACGAAATGAACGAAATGAACGAAATGAACGAATTGAACGAATGAACGAAATGAACGAAATGAACGAAATGAACGAAATGAACGAAATGAACGAAATGAACGAAATGAACGAAATGAACGAAATGAACGAAATGAACGAAATGAACGAAATGAACGAAATGAACGAAATGAACGAAATGAACGAAATGAACGAAATGAACGAAAAGAACGAAATGAACGAAATGAACGAAATGAACGAAATGAACGAAATGAACGAAATGAACGAAATGAACGAAATGAACGAAATGAACGAAATGAACGAAATGAACGAAATGAACGAAATGAACGAAATGAACAAAATGAACGAAGTGAACGATTTTAATGAAATGGACGATTTGAACGAAATGAACGATTTGAACGAAATGACCGATTTGAACGATTTGAACAATTTTAACGAAATGAACGAAATGAACGAAATGAACGAAATGAACGAAATGAACGAAATGAACGAAATGAACGAAATGAACAAAATGAACGAAGTGAACGATTTTAATGAAATGGACGATTTGAACGAAATGAACGATTTGAACGATTTGAACGATTTGAACGATTTGAACGATTTGAACGAAATGAACGAAATGAACGAAATGAACGAAATGAACGAAATGAACGAAATGATTGAAAGGAATGAAATGAACGAAATGAACGA
Source organism: Chrysodeixis includens (assembly GCA_941860345.1). Lineage (NCBI taxonomy): Eukaryota > Metazoa > Arthropoda > Insecta > Lepidoptera > Noctuidae > Chrysodeixis > Chrysodeixis includens. The sequence continues at coordinate 1,871,619 of OW796104.1, forward strand.
AATGAACGAAATGAACGAAATGAACGAAATGAACGAAATGAACGAAATGAACGAAATGAACGAAATGAACGAAATGAACGAAATGAACGAAATGAACGAAATGAACAAAATGAACGAAATGAACGAAGTGAACGATTTTAATGAAATGGACGATTTGAACGAAATGAACGATTTGAACGAAATGACCGATTTGAACGATTTGAACAATTTTAACGAAATGAACGAAATGAACGAAATGAATGATTTTAACCAAATGAAAGGTTTGAACGAAATGAACGATTTGAACGATTTGAACGATTTGAACGATTTGAACGAAATGAACGAAATGAACGAAATGAACGAAATGAACGAAATGAACGAAATGAACGAAATGAACGAAAAGAACGAAATGAACGAAATGAACGAAATGAACGAAATGAACGAAATGAACGAAATGAACGAAATGAACGAAATGAACGAAATGAACGAAATGAACGAAATGAACGAAATGAACGAAATGAACGAAATGAACAAAATGAACGAAATGAACGAAATGAACGAAGTGAACGATTTTAATGAAATGGACGATTTGAACGAAATGAACGATTTGAACGAAATGACCGATTTGAACGATTTGAACAATTTTAACGAAATGAACGAAATGAATGATTTTAACCAAATGAAAGGTTTGAACGAAATGAACGATTTGAACGATTTGAACGATTTGAACGATTTGAACGAAATGAACGAAATGAACGAAATGAACGAAATGAACGAAATGAACGAAATGAACGAAATGAACGAAATGAACGAAATGAACGAAATGAACGAAATGAACGAAATGAACGAAATGAACGAAATGAACGAAATGAACGAAATGAACGAAATGAACGAAATGAACGAAATGAACGAAATGAACGAAATGAACGAAATGAACGAAATGAACGAAATGAACGAAATGAACGAAATGAACGAAATGAACGAAATGAACGAAATGAACGAAATGAACGAAATGAACGAAATGAACGAAATGAACGAAATGAACGAAATGAACGAAATGAACGAAATGAACGAAATGAACGAAATGAACGAAATGAACGAAATGAACGAAATGAACGAAATGAACGAAATGAACGAAATGAACAAAATGAACGAAATGAACGAAGTGAACGATTTGAATGAAATGGACGATTTGAACGAAATGAACGATTTGAACGAAATGACCGATTTGAACGATTTGAACGATTTGAACGATTTGAACAATTTTAACGAAATGAACGAAATGAACGAAATGAACGAAATGAACGAAATGAACGAAATGAACGAAATGAACGAAATGAACGAAATGAACGAAATGAACGAAATGAACGAAATGAACGAAATGAACGAAATGAACGAAATGAACGAAATGAACGAAATGAACGAAATGAACGAAATGAACGAAATGAACGAAATGAACGAAATGAACGAAATGAACGAAATGAACGAAATGAACGAAATGAACGAAATGAACGAAATGAACGAAATGAACGAAATGAACGAAATGAACGAAATGAACGAAATGAACGAAATGAACGAAATGAACGAAATGAACGAAATGAACGAAATGAACGAAATGAACGAAATGAACGAAATGAACGAAATGAACGAAATGAACGAAATGAACGAAATGAACGAAATGAACGAAATGAACGAAATGAACGAAATGAACGAAATGAACGAAATGAACGAAATGAACGAAATGAACGAAATGAACGAAATGAACGAAATGAACGAAATGAACGAAATGAACGAAATGAACGAAATGAACGAAATGAACGAAATGAACGAAATGAACGAAATGAACGAAATGAACGAAATGAACGAAATGAACGAAATGAACGAAATGAACGAAATGAACGAAATGAACGAAATGAACGAAATGAACGAAATGAACGAAATGAACGAAATGAACGAAATGAACGAAATGAACGAAATGAACGAAATGAACGAAATGAACGAAATGAACGAAATGAACGAAATGAACGAAATGAACGAAATGAACGAAATGAACGAAATGAACGAAATGAACGAAATGAACGAAATGAACGAAATGAACGAAATGAACGAAATGAACGAAATGAACGAAATGAACGAAATGAACGAAATGAACGAAATGAACGAAATGAACGAAATGAACGATTTGAACGAAATGACCGATTTGAACGATTTGAACGATTTGAACAATTTTAACGAAATGAACGAAATGAACGAAATGAACGAAATGAACGAAATGAACGAAATGAACGAAATGAACGAAATGAACGAAATGAACGAAATGAACGAAATGAACGAAATGAACGAAATGAACGAAATGAACGAAATGAACGAAATGAACGAAATGAACGAAATGAACGAAATGAACGAAATGAACGAAATGAACGAAATGAACGAAATGAACGAAATGAACGAAATGAACGAAATGAACGAAATGAACGAAATGAACGAAATGAACGAAATGAACGAAATGAACGAAATGAACGAAATGAACGAAATGAACGAAATGAACGAAATGAACGAAATGAACGAAATGAACGAAATGAACGAAATGAACGAAATGAACGAAATGAACGAAATGAACGAAATGAACGAAATGAACGAAATGAACGAAATGAACGAAATGAACGAAATGAACGAAATGAACGAAATGAACGAAATGAACGAAATGAACGAAATGAACGAAATGAACGAAATGAACGAAATGAACGAAATGAACGAAATGAACGAAATGAACGAAATGAACGAAATGAACGAAATGAACGAAATGAACGAAATGAACGAAATGAACGAAATGAACGAAATGAACGAAATGAACGAAATGAACGAAATGAACGAAATGAACGAAATGAACGAAATGAACGAAATGAACGAAATGAACGAAATGAACGAAATGAACGAAATGAACGAAATGAACGAAATGACCGATTTGAACGATTTGAACAATTTTAACGAAATGAACGAAATGAACGAAATGAATGATTTTAACCAAATGAAAGGTTTGAACGAAATGAACGATTTGAACGATTTGAACGATTTGAACGAAATGAACGAAATGAACGAAATGAACGAAATGAACGAAATGATTGAAAGGAATGAAATGAACGAAATGAACGAAATGAACGAAATGAACGAAATGAACGAAATGAACGAAATGAACGAAATGAACGAAATGAACGAAATGAACAAAATGAACGAAATGAACGAAATGAACGAAGTGAACGATTTTAATGAAATGGACGATTTGAACGAAATGAACGATTTGAACGAAATGACCGATTTGAACGATTTGAACAATTTTAACGAAATGAACGAAATGAACGAAATGAATGATTTTAACCAAATGAAAGGTTTGAACGAAATGAACGATTTGAACGATTTGAACGATTTGAACGATTTGAACGAAATGAACGAAATGAACGAAATGAACGAAATGAACGAAATGAACGAAATGAACGAAATGAACGAAATGAACGAAAAGAACGAAATGAACGAAATGAACGAAATGAACGAAATGAACGAAATGAACGAAATGAACGAAATGAACGAAATGAACGAAATGAACGAAATGAACGAAATGAACGAAATGAACGAAATGAACGAAATGAACGAAATGAACAAAATGAACGAAATGAACGAAATGAACGAAGTGAACGATTTTAATGAAATGGACGATTTGAACGAAATGAACGATTTGAACGAAATGACCGATTTGAACGATTTGAACAATTTTAACGAAATGAACGAAATGAACGAAATGAATGATTTTAACCAAATGAAAGGTTTGAACGAAATGAACGATTTGAACGAAATGAACGAAATGAACGAAATGAACGAAATGAACGAAATGAACGAAATGAACGAAATGATTGAAAGGAATGAAATGAACGAAATGAACGAAATGAACGATTTGAACGAAATGAACGAAATGAACGAAATGAACGAAATGAACAAAATGACCGAAATGAACGAAATGAACGAAGTGAACGATTTGAATGAAATGGACGATTTGAACGAAATGAACGATTTGAACGAAATGAACGAAATGAACGAAATGAACGAAATGAACGAAATAAACGAAATGATTGAAAGGAATGAAATGAACGAAATGAACGAAATGAACGATTTGAACGAAATGAACGAAATGAACGAAATGAACGAAATGAACGAAATGAACGAAATGAACGAAATGAACGAAATGAACGAAATGAACGAAATGAACGAAATGAACGAAATGAACGAAATGAACGAAATGAACGAAATGAACGAAATGAACGAAATGAACGAAATGAACGAAATGAACGAAATGAACGAAATGAACGAAATGAACGAAATGAACGAAATGAACGAAATGAACGAAATGAACGAAATGAACGAAATGAACGAAATGAACGAAATGAACGAAATGAACGAAATGAACGAAATGAACGAAATGAACGAAATGAACGAAATGAACGAAATGAACGAAATGAACGAAATGAACGAAATGAACGAAATGAACGAAATGAACGAAATGAACGAAATGAACGAAATGAACGAAATGAACGAAATGAACGAAATGAACGAAATGAACGAAATGAACGAAATGAACGAAATGAACGAAATGAACGAAATGAACGAAATGAACGAAATGAACGAAATGAACGAAATGAACGAAATGAACGAAATGAACGAAATGAACGAAATGAACGAAATGAACGAAATGAACGAAATGAACGAAATGAACGAAATGAACGAAATGAACGAAATGAACGAAATGAACGAAATGAACGAAATGAACGAAATGAACGAAATGAACGAAATGAACGAAATGAACGAAATGAACGAAATGAACGAAATGAACGAAATGAACGAAATGAACGAAATGAACGAAATGAACGAAATGAACGAAATGAACGAAATGAACGAAATGAACGAAATGAACGAAATGAACGAAATGAACGAAATGAACGAAATGAACGAAATGAACGAAATGAACGAAATGAACGAAATGAACGAAATGAACGAAATGAACGAAATGAACGAAATGAACGAAATGAACGAAATGAACGAAATGAACGAAATGAACGAAATGAACGAAATGAACGAAATGAACGAAATGAACGAAATGAACGAAATGAACGAAATGAACGAAATGAACGAAATGAACGAAATGAACGAAATGAACGAAATGAACGAAATGAACGAAATGAACGAAATGAACGAAATGAACGAAATGAACGAAATGAACGAAATGAACGAAATGAACGAAATGAACGAAATGAACGAAATGAACGAAATGAACGAAATGAACGAAATGAACGAAATGAACGAAATGAACGAAATGAACGAAATGAACGAAATGAACGAAATGAACGAAATGAACGAAATGAACGAAATGAACGAAATGAACGAAATGAACGAAATGAACGAAATGAACGAAATGAACGAATGAACGAAATGAACGGAATGAACGAAATGAACGAAATGAACGAAATGAACGAAATGAACGAAATGAACGAAATGAACGAAATGAACGAAATGAACGAAATGAACGAAATGAACGAAATGAACGAAATGAACGAAATGAACGAAATGAACGAAATGAACGAAATGAACGAAATGAACGAAATGAACGAAATGAACGAAATGAACGAAATGAACGAAATGAACGAAATGAACGAAATGAACGAAATGAACGAAATGAACGAAATGAACGAAATGAACGAAATGAACGAAATGAACGAAATGAACGAAATGAACGAAATGAACGAAATGAACGAAATGAACGAAATGAACGAAATGAACGAAATGAACGAAATGAACGAAATGAACGAAAAGAACGAAATGAACGATTTTAACGAAATGAATGAAATTAAAAAGTAGTTTATATGTTAATCCAGGGTGTCAACTAACTCCATACCAATTTTCATTAAAATTGTTTCAGCCGTTTGAGCGTAAAAGCGTTTGAGAGTAACAAACATCCATCCATTCATACTTACAAAACTTTCTCGATTTAAATATTAGTAAGAATACTAAAATATTATAATTTCCTTGAACATTTTCAGTGTATGTTAGTTTTCTGCTTACAACGCTAAATGTAATTTGGCTTATTAAGGGCACGTGTACATTGTGTGCAGGCTTCGCGAAGAATGCAAGAGTAATTAAATTTTCGTTTTAACTTTCATAAGCAGGAAGTGTTATGTTTTAAACAAAAACATACGAAAACATATTTTGGTGAAGTTTAGTCGCAATTTTATTACCACTTCGGTGCATGGTAATGTATGTTTTTGATTTTGAAAAGAGTTCTAATGAAATTTCCTTTCCAGAAAATGTTTAATTGTTTAGGTGATCATCATCATTTTCCTCCCTTTATCCCAATTATTATTTAGGGTCGGCGCAGCATGGCTTCTTCTTCCACATGTTTCTATCTGACGTCATCTCGCAAGTGACACTCTTAACAGCCATATCAATTGTTTAGTTGATGACATCCGATAAATGAATATCTTGGAGCTCTAATCGATTGTTTTTTAATGTGATGTTAATTTCCAACTTTACTTGTTTAGGATTTGATATCCAATATACAAATTAATAAACCTCTGAAGCTATTGACATCATCAAATACAATACTACCCAGTTTCCTGCCTAATAATATTAGCAGTTACACAGGGTGACTTCAAAGTCGCGGGCAATATTTTAAACTAAGACACTATTAATGACACTAATTGCGTTAGAGCTACTTTTACGCAAAAAAAAGTAAGTAGTATCCCTAAATTCCGCGCGGCCGTGGATGATGTGACGGCCGCGTTTAAATATTTTGATACTTTAGATCATTGGCATTATCTGCATAGTTTTGTTTTTTTTTTTTTCAATAGTAATTTATTACGGTAGTATGTTACTTATTATTTAAGTATACATTAAATGTTTAATAACTAGGTAACTACCTACGTTATTATTATTTTTTTAGGTAAAAATAGGGTTAACGCAATTAGTATCATTAATAGTGTCTTAGTTTAAAATATTGCCCACGACTTCGAAGTCACCCTGTATAACGTGGTGGTGCTATTACAAGTGGGTATTGTAAACAAGCCAGCATTGCCGCTACGCCTCACCTGCTAATTAGTCTGTGGCAGCGACACGACGCGAACTCAATATTAAAACAGAGTTCGTGTCAAACATAATATTTATTATATAAGTTAGTATTTTTGCTTTTAGTCTCTGATCGTAGCTATAATATTTTTATTGACATGTATTTTTCAATATAATACAAATTTATATTCCTCAACATTCACACAACGCCATCAGAATCTAGTCTCAAATGAAGCTTACTAAAGTAGCTTGTGTTACGAGTACAAGACAACTGATAATCATACTAAAATATTTCTAAATACATGCATATAAATAAATTACACCCAGACACAGAATAAACGATCGTACTCACCACACAAGCATTTGTCCTGGGTGGGTATCGAATTCACGACCTCCGGTATAGCAGACAGGGCCACTTACCACTACACCAACAGGCCCGTAATTATTATAGTATAGGATTGAAAAAGTCTTTCCTTAACAAGAAGGTCTGTGCCCAGTAATGAGATATTAAACATAAACATTAAACACATAGGTTTAAAACATTTTGTCGCTATAGTGAGTTTTTTGTCTTATGGAATTTCGTTTGTATAGTAAACTTTTTCAGAAAAAATATTTCAGGGTTTAGTTTCTTCGAGTTTCATGTCGTTTTGATATTCATCATTATTAGTAAAACCTGTAATCTAGCATTCTAATAAAATTATCCTTAAACCCAATTACGAAATCACTATGCCCCAATTACAAAACGGTACAAGTATTCATATTCACTGTTAACCAACAAAAGTTCTTAGCACGGAAGTAATAAGGTTTAAAATCAAGAAGTATTTGAGTAGTAAGTATAAGCTCAACTTTATTTGACACTTAAGTAAAATTCCTGAGTAATAAATCCCGAATGTTCGCCCACAAATTACTCTCTAATGTGGATATAATAGTCAAATAACATTGTTTTAACACCAAAATCTCAAAGTTTATTACGATTAATGTATGAGATATAAACGGGGAAGATAAAATTCCCATATAAATAGGTATAAAACATTAAAACTCAGTTTTACACCTTTAGGGGAAGCTTTTAAAGGCTTTATTAAGCTTTTAACTCTAGATTTTCTAATGCTTCTACTGTTATTTTGATGTATTGTTACAGACAATATTTAAAAGAGGCCGGCCCAAAAAGCGGTGGCCCAGCGTGATGTTTTGAACGTAGACCGCAATGTTAGTTCGAGGTGGCGCAGGACAGTAAATTTTACACTTGCGTATTTCTCAAGATAGACGTACTAGACTAGATCAAATTGCGGTATCGCAGTAGTGAAAGAGAGAGCCCGCTTTATGTTATGTAGAGCGCTGTCACATTTCCGCAAATGCAAATAGAATTATTAGTTTAAAAGGTGCCTGTTTATAATGGTTTTCTTAATCTTGACGTTCAAAAAGTGCCAGATTGTAGCCTTATTTGAATAAAACGACTTTTGATTTGAATTTTGATTGATAAATCAGAAATCAACCCTTTAATACACATTGTCGATGAACTAAATAATTTATCCCCGTGTTAGCTCGCGTGCTAATTAATGTAGCTTTTATATATTAATCCCGTTAATCTGTCCGGCAAAACGTTTGTTATTTAGATCAGTAACACCTGTTATTAATTCTAGGGGGTTTAATTTGTGTATCTTATGTTCATATAGATATTAATGTCGCCGTAACTGATAGGAATGTAATAATGTCTTAAAGTAGAGTCGCATTCGCAAATTGAAATAAAACAGACCTCGGATATAATATATGTACATATTATTATATCAACGATACCGTGCAGTTCCCGGTGCGAATAGGGCTGACCCATATCCACCAATGGGTGTCGTAAGAGGCGACTAAGGTATACTACGACCCGGTGCATACCACCTAGCACCTCGGGTCAACCTCCTGGTGGGGAGTAAACCACCAGCAACAGCATTCCCAAGGAGGGTTGGCGTCAGGCAGGCGGCCGGCCGTAAAAATATACAGCCAAAACCTCAGCAGCATGGATAAGACATGCTGCACCGACCCCAAATAATAATAATTGGGATAAGGGCAGGGGAATGATGATTATTATATCAACGCATAATTATAACGCAGCAATGTCTGGAAAAAAGACCATAATCCAAGAAAGCAAAATGCTCTATTTGAGACAAATTGAACCTTCTGTTCAAAATGTTGATCATCTGACCTTAATTTAACATAGGAGAACTTTTATTATCAAGAACTAATGTTTTTTGAATTGCTAAAGTCGATTGAAAAGATTTCAATATGACTCTAAACTAACTGCTCATAAACATCACCATCATTGAAAGCCGAAGATATACCTTTATAAGTATTGTAAGCTTATATAACTAAGCCCTGACATGAGTTTCGCACATGCTCTGCATAATTAATTAGCATCTTGATACAAAGAACGTGATCTACATAAAGTCTGTACCTAACCTAATTTGGGTTTCTTAAGACATTCAAATCAAGAGATTTGTGTTAAGGTTGAATATGTTCCTTAGAAACACGACATACCCTTCTTGTTACTTTTAAAACAGAACAGGTGTTCCTATTGTGGAAGTGAGACAGCGCTCTACATTGCACGTTAAAGCATTTGTTTTCACAATGGTCTGCTTGTCTTGCTTGAGTAAAGTATTAGGAAACTTCCATCAATTTTAGAAAACATTTTTTTTAATTGACGCCTCTAACAGAATACTATGAATTCCTAAATCATGACACCAGATAAAAAAATGCTCTTTTAATTCAGTTTGATTTCGGAATAATATTTCAAAGAGTGTGACTTGCGAGATGACGTCAGATAGGAACGTGTGGAAGAATAAGACATGCTGCACCAATCCCAAATAATAATTTAGATAAGGGCAGAAAAATAATGATGATACCGGAATATCTTACCTTTAATTAGTTTTTACAACTGAGAGTTTTAAATAACTAGTATTTACAACAAATACGTTGTGCCCCTTAGTTGCGCAACGGTTCTTAGTGGTCCATACTAAACCTAAATTACTGCTGCAATAAACGGACCTAACTAAACCTACTAACAGTTACATAATTTCAAAATGGCTTCCATGAATCACAAAAGAAAGAAATGTGTTTGTAAAAAATTTTTGCAGTGTTAACTTATTATAATCTGGTGGTCAACTATTAAATGTAAACGTAGCTTTATCTATCAAACAATGTAACCGATTTTAAAAACACCTGTTTTGGGGATAGCTCTAATTTATAATCGTGTGGATAGTGTAGGTATTTATGATGGTAAAAACAAAAAATATCTCGATAAACATTTTTCCAATCAACGCCAAGAAGAGAAAAGAAAATTAAAACGTGATAAAATTCAAAGAATACCCTTTGAAAATTCTTCAGCGATACCTGCACACAAGACAGCTAATGTCAGCTTTACAAAAAGGTTCAACTCCCCAGAGGTTGTAATATAAAATGAGGACGCTTCAGCAAAATAATTAAATTCTAATTTTATATGCAATATGTTCCGAAATTTCACGTACAATCGCAGGAGTGTCTTTAAAATTATAGTAAATTATGGTATATTGTCGTTCCGTTATTATGTAGGTGTGATGAAACTCATTCTTTGTTACAAGTATCAAGAATTTATGGGGGTTGACGCGAAGTTATGTAAAGGCGTGACAACGTTATTTTTAGAAGGCCTTGACTACTCATTTGCTTTGTTCTGTCATTTTTGTTAGCATGACGAATTTTGTGGGGATGTTTTATCATTGAAACTATATAGTTGTGAGATCTTATAGTTGTGATATTTTTTTATTGAATTAAATTTGTAAAGATGTGAGAATTTCGAGAATTATTTAATTTTTTTACTTGTTCCTGTTATAGTGCTGGGCGAAATTTTTTTAATTCTAAAATAGTCCCTATGCAGGTTGGCGTAACTAGCAAATTTCTAGTATGGAGGCTAGATTTTACAATAAAATTAAACTACCGATTGATTTACTTTTACTATTTAGTAAATGAAATCAGTAGACAAGTTTTCACAAATAAATCATTAATTTAGAGCTATTAACTCAATAATACCTGCTCATTATAACTTAAATTAATAATACGCTGAGCATAAAATAAATTATATGAAAGCATAATAATTATAATACAAAGCGATCACAAAATTCTTGCCGGCCAAAGTCAGAACACAATTATTATCATTAACTTTTTGATATTCCAATTTTACGAAAGCCAAATGAAATTGTGGACTCCCACTTCATTATAACTTCCAAATATACATTCTAAATATCTAATTATTCATTTTTGAAACTTTCTAACTGAACAAACAGATTGTCTTGAACTTCTTTGTTCGTTAGAGTTGGGACCGGCCGGAGGACTTTGGTTTCGGCTTTCGGCTTAATTAAAAATTTATATTGCAAGTATTGGTTTCGGCCTAATTTTGGTTTTGTCACGTAATTTTAGCGATCTGGTTTGTCTTGAATAGAATTAATCTTTAGTCTGTGTTAGTTGTGTATACTTATACCGAGTGTTGAAATTAAAAAACGTGGTACATTAAAACTAGTCTTGATTGAATGTTTGACAGTTTATTTAATATACTATTACCAAATACTTACAAAATGTTATTCGAATGTCAATGTAATACAGCTTACGGGTTTCGGCTGAAATCCCATCCAGTCAATCCTTACTGAAAGAAAATTTTAATGAACCAAATATTAATTCTGGTATACAAACATATTGTGAATTAATATTCGATACTTCATCGTAACAGTTTGAATTCGTAGGTATTATAGGTACAACTTTTAATTGTAAGCGTTTAGATCCTTGCAGCATAATATGCTGCAAGGATCTAACAGTGTCATAATATTATTATACTAGCCTATACGTCTCACTGTTGGGCACAGACTCCTGGTCATATAGGGAATGCCTCCCCCATTGATCAGTAAAGTTACGAGCAAAAACATGTATACATTACCAAACAATTGAAATTTAAGTCCTAGTCAGATGACTTATGAAATCGTGAAATTTTCTTTCAACTTAATATTTTTTGTTTAGCTTAGCATATCAGGAATATTTTATGACAACTTCAGAAATCTTGCATACGTATGTTTTTGCTCGTGACTGTACATAGCTCACAGCTGCTCATTGGCGATTTCAATGTTATTTATGTATATATTACCTGCCATAATATTATGATCTTGAGACGATATTATTAATAACAAAATAACGATATCATTGATAACAAAAATCATGAATATTCAACCTACTCAACAATATCCCGATGACAACAATTTAATTGTAAACAACCAAAACGAATAACTAAATCACAATTCATTCGTTAATGTCAACTTGCGAACTAATTTAAACCTTATTTATTACTGGGGTTGTGTAAACAGAAACGATATCTCTTTGAACATTCATTAATATTGCACGTCAAATTCAATTGACGTATAGATTAGTAGATTTTACATCGATGCTTAAATGATTACTGATTCAACTGTACGCTGAATATCATGTAAAAGGTTAATGAATCACAAATGATTAATAATGTATTCAACGACTTTCACACATCACCATCTAGTATCAAACTAAGTAGAGCTTGTATTATGAGTACTAGACAACTGATATACATACTTATATACTGATAATACATACAAATTGTAGATAAATATTGCCCGAGACTTCGTCCGCGCGACCGTAAGCTAAAAAAAATTACCCCCTTCTGAAGTAGTCGGTTATATAAGACTAGATTAGTAGCCTATGTGTTAATTCAGGGTGTCAGTTAACTTCATACCACTTTTCATCAAAATATTAGTAGGATATTTAGGATCAAGAAATTAGTTTCGAGCATTAATTTAGTGTTGTTACTGGCGCTAAATGATTTGAATGAACTATAAACAATTTGGAAATCACAAATTTCAAATAAGGAGTATACAGTCTATACCTAAAACAAAAGAGTACGTTTTCAATTAAGAAAAAGTCAGCGTCATCTACAAAAACGAATCACAGCTTAATTAAAATATTTAATTACAGTTATTAAGTAAATTAATTCTTTAGTAGTAGTGTTTAAAACTGGTTAAAGTGTGGTGGCTTCTGATAAACTGCCTGCAGTTTACCGCAGCATGAAAATAAACATTAAAGAGCATTGTAGTTATTTAAATTTGTTGGTCTACGGAAGAATGGGTGGCTATATAGTGTGGTGCTAGTTTGGGAGGGTTCGTAGAATCAACTTTAGTACTGATTTTTTGACTCGAACTAATCTTATTGAAGGATGTGCTGTCTTTCCACATCACATTTCACACTTCTATCTACATCATTCATTAACTATAATAATAATGTCTGGACCGATTTCAGCCACGGTGGCTAGTGTTACTTTGACACCAGCCAGCTACGCAGGACATATTTTAGTGCACAAGCGTGTGCTAATACAGGCGCACTTTCTGTTCTTTTACTCTCATAACCCGATGGGACAGTAATCCAACACGACTGGAGACAGATCAGGCCAGGACCCACATTATTTTCAGATTAAGTCATCTTCCGAAACACGACTGTGATATTCATTTCTAAAACACAAAAAACATTTGAAAAATTCTTGGCGTGGGGATCGAACTAGAGACCTTTAACTTGGCAGTGCTGTGGTGTTACTATAACTAGGCTATGCTAGCTTCAGTGATCATCGTGTAAAACCGCAGGGCTTAGAAAGCTGTGTAAAATACTGTTAATACTCTTTCAGGACGGCGATTCATTGTGATAATGTTTAGTTGAGTTTTAGTGTTTGAAGGCTGTTACAACTAGGAAAAAATCCTCACTTCTTTTGTGCAACACTACTTAGATTATTAGAACAATACAAAATATGTTGCGCTTTTTTAGCGCTCTATGCATTTTTAAGTTAAAAAAAAAACAAAAACATTAGCCGCTAGCCATTAAATTTTAATTTCATTAATTTATGATAGTAATATTTTTATAATAATAGCAGTGTGGTCCCGTAACAATGCCTAGTTTGTGCGGTTCACACTGATTTACTGTCCCATCGAAGTACACCGCAAAACCAAAATAAAATGATAATGTTTAATTTCAATTTTGTATTTAATCTTTGTTTATTGCTCTGTGGGCGTTATTTTGGTAATTTTCATGTGGGTTTTCGTAAAACTAATTAAGTTTATCGGCCTACGCCTGCGATTATCCCTTACATGATATGATGGGTTGAAATAAAATAAAATACACAAGCTTTTGTTTTGCGTGGATGTCTGCTTTTGCGGCAGAACTTAGTCTCTCCTTTGTTTTTTTTCTTTTGAATTTATAAGGTTTTTTCTATTACGTATGGCTGCAGTAAAACCTAGTGTCAGAGATAGTCAGAGTTTAAACTGCCTAACTAAAAATTAGGCTAATAAGTACACACATCAACATAGTCTAGGGATATTTTGTATAAAATTCATAAACTCAAAAAATACTGACTAGTTATTATTTTTTTTGAAGAAAACTTATTTTTTAAAGGTTTTTCAACGATTCCAAATTTGAATTTAAAAAATATATTTAAAATTAAAAGATTTACGCGCCATAACGGTATCGGAGTCCGAAGGTGTCATTTTTATACAGTGGTTTTTGGCTATTTTTTTGTAGCAAATTTAGGTTTTGTAACAATTTATCTGTTAATATCGAATTATTGTAATTGTGCGCATCACGCTGCGGCGCCATTTATCGAAGGGGGAAATTTTAAGGGCAGTAGGAATGCTCCAAGCTGGGGCTACTCAACGAAGTATTGCTGAGGAGATAGGGACACGACAAAACGTGATATCAACATTATGGTTACTTAATCGTGCTACTGGTGAAGTGGCTGAAAGACACTCAGGCGGTAAGCGCAAAACCAGTGAACGACGAGACTGATTTCTGCAAGTTGTCGCGAGAAGACAACCAAATGTTACGGCCATGCAGTTGGTTTAGAGGCTCCAGTCAGAGCACCAATTGCTTGTGAGTGACCAGATTGTGAGGAGAAGGCCGCAAGAAGCTAACCTTTATGCTCGCAGATCGCTTGGAACTCCAGCATTACGTCGAGAAAATCGTGGACGACGATTAGAGAGGGTTCGTGAAGTTTTGCCCTGTGAAGCTAACCAGTGGTCTGTAGTGCTGATTATCGATGAGTCCCGGATCAGTTTCCACAGTGATATACGTAGAGTACGTGTTTGACGAGTTCTTGGTCGTGAGACCCGTCTGCAACATCCTCAGGAAGTCTATTCATACCTCAGGGGGACAATTATGGTTTGGGCGGGAATTCGTGTTCGTGGAAGAACAGATCTCGTTTGAATCAGAAACACCATGACGGCTAAAAAATAGCGTAACGAGGTGCTAGTATCGATAATCTACCCCCATCGACTACAAATGGTCCCAAAAAATCACGCTCATGCACGATAACGTCCACCCGCACATAGCGAGAATGGTGACGATCTGGTAACAGGAGCACTTCCCATCGGTCTTAAACTGGTCCACTTAATCGCCCGACCTAAATCCCATCGAACACGCGTGGGACATGCTCCAAAGAAGGGCTTTGAGGAATTTTCCTGCTAACATTGCGACGGAAGAACATTTTTTTTGCATCTTAGTCGGACCTGGGACATAGACCGCAGTAGGACTTCGATAACTTAATCCTAAGCATGAAAAACCGTTGTAGGACCGTCATTAACGTCATGGGTGGTTTTACTGACCATTGATCTTTCACATTACTGTTAGAAACATTATAATTTTCCATAATTTTCACTTTTTCTCGAAAAAAACATTAATTGTTAGTTTTACCATTATTACACGTATTTTTCTTTATTCGAATAAATAATTTTTTTAACCAAAAAAAATATTTTTTTTTCATTCTAGACTGTAGATCGATAAATAGGCTTTATAAATATATATATATGTTGTAGGTAAACTTCCATAAATTTCGAGTAAATTTGATAAATACAAAATATCCCTAGACTATGTTGATGTGTGTATTTTTCTTCATGTTACTGCTAATGGTAGACTAGAACGTTACTACAATATTTTAGGTGTTGTAGTCATCTGTGGATTTAAGTAAGTGTGATTTGTATTTAGAAGTTCCCAGGTAAGATTTAAGAGGTGCCTTACAAATATAACGATCAAGACGACTACAATAACAGCATAAATATCTTAACAACTTTAGTCATAGGTAGGTAGGCTCGATTCATTTGTACAAAACTGGCCCCAGTTAGTCATAGACCGGGATAGCTGGAAGGTGGGAAGGGAAGGTGGGGAGGCCTTTGCCCAGCAGTGGGAAACTAACGGCTAGTAATAATAATAGTAATAGGTAGGCTTTAGGTATAAACCGCCTTGCCAAACGTGTCGCGGGTTCGACTGCCGCGTAGATCCAGAATTTGTGCGACCCACAAATTTTAATGCAAAACAACTGACAAACGGTGAAGAAAAACACCGTGAAAAATCCTGGTTTCTAAATATCGGAATCTGTAATCACCAATCTGTAGTGAGCTAGCGTGTTGATCAATTCTCAAACCTTCCCTATGTGTAAAGAGACCCTGTGTTCAGCAGTGGGACGTTTGTAGGCTGGTTTATTATAATTGTATTATATAGCTCGCGACCCAAAATAGCATTATTTTGAAACATTGTACTCAACATAAACGGGAATGTAAGCATTGAATTACATAACATATTTCCCCATAACAACACCGAGAAATACGTTTGAAGTTCATACTATTTAGTGTGTTGTGTTTATGTTGTTAATTTTAATGATTTTGTGGTACACCGCAAAATCTATCAACGTGTACAAGCGTTTGAAGCGATACGAATTTTGTTATGTCGCGAATATTGTAATTATATTCGAATATAATAGTGACCACATAATGTGAGCGTGGGTAGTTGTATGTACAAACGATTTAAGTTAATTTATGTTTTGATTCTAAAATAATGTGGTGTGAACAGTAATTAGTTCAATAAATTTTGTTAGATGAATTCATAATAGGAAAGATAACAACTCTATTTTTTAATATCCGTCATGTAGTTTATTAAATAATATAAGATACATATTTTTTCTTATATCCCGCAAACTCAAATTGACCAAAGTGCAATAATAATTAATAAAACTTATGCGTGACTTCACTTTTTTGTATAATTTTTGCGAAAGCGTTACGTCACAAGCCCTCTCTTCTAAACTTTAAAGCAGCTTATCTTTGTCACTTTTTTATTGTACAGATAAACGCAAAAATACGTGTGTTAATATTTTTTATCATCTATTTGACTGATTTAAAAGATTTTTACTTTCCGTACCCTGTCATCATCCCTGTTATATTTTGTTAACGGTTTTTATTCACGTGTGTTAAAATAGATGTCGTAAAAATTGTAGTTTGGTTAAAAAAAAGATATCAGTCAAAGAATGCTCATTGTTGCACGGTGTAACAATTTATTTTTCTTAAATCTTGTACTCGTGTGATATGCAATAAAAATATTCTGCCGAACTATTTATAATCTTGAAAAATAATGTTTTTTTAGGGTGAAGTGAAAAACAGCGATATAAAAAAATATATCTACAGATCAAACTTGAGCACTTAGAGATGACTGATAAAATATTACATTACAATTCTCTAAACATTATAATATTTAAGTATAGCAGCCATACTTACCATATAACTTCAAAAAGATTAAAGTATACTCTTGTAACAACAACAGTTGCAACAATCCACGCATGGTATTCAATAAGGCAGTCACATACTCATCAACTGAAGTAATGCAATAGCCCGAAGTCTCGCCTTCATTTGTATTCAAATGAGATCAATATACTTTGTGCAGTCGACTGATATTCTATTCTAACTTAAGATTCAAGAATGTGTAGAGTATTTAAAATCAGTTCTTTTCAACGAAAGAGGATTTTATAAGATGTTAAATTGGATAAATGTAGACTATAATTTAATAGAACAAAAGTTGATAATAATGTCTACTAGTAAATTCGTTGGCACGTTGCATTTTTGATGCCTGCTTTTATTGCAATAGTTGATTTTTATAATTATAATATTTGAATATTTTTTAATAATAACAAATATTTTATGCATGAATTATTTCAACATAATTTTTAATTGAATATTATTATTTTATTACCTTATAGAAATTCAGGAAGCTTTAACAAAGAGAGTAAAATCTTTCATTACCTGCTAACAAATAATATTTTATTGACTACATGACCCAGAAAAACAAATTTATACTTTCCAATTTGTATAGTTCGCATAAAATATTATTATCTTATTAAATTAAAAATAAATAAAATTGCACAAATATGGAGACAGGTAAATAGATTGACTTTTGTTCGCCTTTTAATAAAATATTGTAGGTTAAAATTTAATCAAATACATGAACGAAATGACGTACAATCACGAACACAAACACGTATTCTCGGTTCAAAAAAATAAGTTTAATTTATGGTCAAAATATGATTCATGGATTCGTATTTTTTTCTTTCAGACTTAGCATTTTATGCTCAGTTTACAGTATCTGGAATTTTCCATATCAGTTCCAGAAATTTTGCATAAGAAATTTACTGTAACTGTTTGGACGAAAATATATGTTTATGTTTGAGACTGTTTAATATCTAATGCCAACGGATGCCAACGAAGGAAGGTAATAAGTGAAACCACAGGACTCCACTAGTATGATAACAAAAATAAGTAAGGAATCGTCATCAAAATATCTATGACGCAATTACAGAGTAACAATGACGGCAGATAATTTCGTTTCACAATCACCGTTACAGTTGACCTGTAGGTATTGATTGTAGACTCATTATGAGAATTTGCGCTATGCAGATGAAATAAATAGCACCTAGCAATTGCTATCATGTACGAGTATTCACGATTTAATAATGAAGTGTGATAGTTGTAGAAGCGGGATAGCACACACGGCGTAGAGCGGTGTAATTTTTTTAAGTTAAAATAAAATAAACACCCTGATTATTTTTATTATTTTCTGTCCCATAGAACGAAATAGCATGCATAATAATTATATGCTATTTTATATATAATTCCGCGGCATAATAAAATTTTGTATTTATTGCATGAAAATTAACAATTACTAGTCCAGTCAAAAAAGACATTTCAGTTTGTTTAAATTCGCATAGACTTGAAAATTGGCAGAAGTATTATTCTTACACGTCATCATTATAAAACACAGACCACAACCTCACATTTATTTTTGTCTATTTTTAAACTCAAATGGCTTCAATACTGTCAATGCACAAGTTTTGCAATTACATCTCAGAGTGCGATTCGGACAAACCGAGACTAAGGTTCACTCGCTAACCCTAGTTAGAATAAACCGAAGCTCAATATTCAGCGGTTATCGGTAGGGCCACCATAAAACAACCTTCCCTGATATCCTTTGAGTAAATTTGGTTTCGATCGTGGAACCAAAGATTTATTACCAGTAAATATTGTCCCTTCGAAAAGGATAAAAACTTTGGCCTTAGTGAATTTGTATGTATTGGAAGTAATATCTTTAGTAAATTGGTTAATTTTGTGTAGTTTTAGT
The DNA here is from genome assembly GCA_941860345.1 of Chrysodeixis includens. Taxonomy (NCBI): domain Eukaryota; kingdom Metazoa; phylum Arthropoda; class Insecta; order Lepidoptera; family Noctuidae; genus Chrysodeixis; species Chrysodeixis includens. The sequence continues at coordinate 1,891,203 of OW796104.1, forward strand.
GTTATAATAAATTTTATGTTTGTTCCTAACTTGATCTCACTTGTACTTTCTAATGCGGTATCTTGTATTTTTTTTTAATGGAGTTGAAGGATGTCATCGGTTTATTAAGCCTCCTTATTTCGTGGGGATTCGAAACATGTATTATAATTTTGTAAATTAGTGCAGTGATCAATGCTCAAATCTTTCCTACCTGGAAAGAGGCCTGTGCCCAGCAGTGGGATGTGTATAGGCTGGTTTATTATTATTAATTATAATTGACTTTTTGCTTTTGGCAATGGGCTAATCGATGGGTTTTGTATCACATTATTGATAGGGCTATGGTAATTGGCACAGCTGAATTTTCCTTACGATTACATGGATTCAAATCATCTGCACCTCTTTTTTATATAAAATGTCTTCAAAGTTGATTTAGAACAACATTATGGATTTATTTAAAATAACATGAGATCACAAAACTATAAACCAAGGTTCAAACTGCCCCATTAATTGGCTCTACAGATGCAAGCATACTGAGTTAACCACATTGGATGCAAATACCGTTTAATCTTCTCCAAATCAGCATATCGCTGTATTCTGAAGATACGGGGCTTAGATAGAGCATGCAGGCTTATGGTGCTTTGAGGCCGATTCAATAACATCTAATGCGTTGCTTAGACCTCTGCATGAAACCAACAGGAAGGTAGTGGAAGCGAGATGACGATACACTGCGCGTAAATTGACTGCACAGATAGCCGAGTGGTATAGGTCACCAAGCCAATTACTACTACGCGACGTACCGCGGGTTTGATTCCCACGTTTGACGAGTATTTGTGCGACCCACAGATGCTTAAGTTTTGAGTCCGGGTGTCTTTGTGCATGTGAATTAAATGTCTGTGAAACCCCCCGCGACACAAGAATTAAATTTCTTTGTGCAGGAATTAAAAATAGAAATGAGTCTCGTATCCAAAATCATTGCAGTCCAACTTGATCATGCACACAGAGCTGTGTTTTAATGAAGCTAGCGATTCTCTTATATTTTTTGGGACTAGAAATGGAAACAATACCATAAAGCAATATCAAAATATAGGACAGCAATTTTTATAATATTTTTGCGTACAATCTGAGTCGAAGTTACACTGTTGAGGAACCTCCTTGAAATTTATCTGAACTGATTGAATTTAAACAAAATCCTAACACCAAACAGAACGCTTGGCCCCTTTACTTATCGAACTAGCTCAAGTTTTAATTGAAATGTTTGAATGCGACTGTGAAATCTTACAGTCTTAGGTAGAACCTTGGGTTTGTACGAGCTGAGAAAAGTCTTTTGGCCTATGCAGGAATCGTCCTTAACAGTACAAAAAATTGGCGGGTATAGGCACAAAAGGTATTTTTGCACCTTGCGTCTATTCTGAAATAGAGTACGTATTTCATTTGTAAAAATAACCCGACTTTTCAGCTTTTTGTTTAGAATTTTATACACAGAAAATAATATGAGAAGTTTGATGAAATATGTCAAAGATTGTACTCAGTACAGCTCCAGAAAATGATCTAAGAAAGGCAATGACTGCACCGACTCGAATGTACTTGGGATTTTTAGCAAGTAGTATTTTTTTTGTAATACGCACATTAGTGAGAGCCAGGATTTGAATCAATGACGTTTGACTTGGTAGTCCAAATCACTTTGCTATCCCAGCATTCCTTGTATGATAAGCAAAAATAATTAATTTGCCATATTTCATTATAAATTCGCTTTGAACAGTTTCGTAAACATTCTTGAAGAGGTGAAGATTTACCTTTTTTCATGGTTCGTGATTTGCAAGAATATTTTCCAAACATCTTTTGGGAACATGAGGCCAACCAATTGAAGTTATAACGAAATATCGAAGTCAATTAATTATGAGGTAAAAGGTATTGCGAGGCACTAAGGAACTTTGTTAAACTACAGTAGTAAGTTATTTTCGCGCGGTCACCCGTTGAATTGGTTTGCCAAACTATTGTGGTCTAGCCTTTTCTTATAATAGAAAACCGGCTAAGTACAAATGAGATTCGGCGATGAAGGGTTTCACAACAAGTTTACAATTTATGACGTATAAAAAAACTATATGCTAAATCCCTTTAAACCGATTTTTGGAGGAAGTTTGCATGGTGATGTACGACGTATGTTTTAATTAGATTTATCATATTTTTATTTAAAAAAACATAAGGGAATACACATTTTACCACCTTGGAAGTGTCTCTCGCGCAAACTTTAGTTAGTACTTTAGTTTTATAAAAATGATATTATTATTAGAAATTTAAGCTCATTCTTGAAGTTTTGTCCATAGATGATAGGTACCCTACGAGCCACTTGGCTATTTAGCTCTAAAAATGGATTGAATCGGAGAAAAAGTATAATTTTTTTTAGTAAATTTTTTCGCTATAACCAAAAAACTCTCCGAATCATGAACGGAACACTACCAAAAATATTTCATAAAATGAAAGTCTTTCATCAAAAAACTTTGAACAAAGTTAAAAAAAGTTATTTTAGAATTCCGTAATCTACATCTTCATTATTGGTTTTCGACTTAACGTGGTAAAAATTAAAATCCCGGGTATTCTTGAGGCATCGTCACGTTTTCAATTCGGTGAACTTGATCGATATCTCGGTCCACCTGGTTTCTTTTGTTAATTGCCTATTTTGGGTGTTCCAGGCAAGGGATAATTATTCATCGATGGATAATGTTTTTTGAACCAATGAACGATCAGCTCAAAATATTTATTTTCTTGAGCATTTCTTTCTTTACCGTTTTCTTTCACGGCACTTACAAAACGTTACATTAAAGTAATCATACAGAGCCTAGATAGTCCTATTGTACATTGTACTAGCAACACACCCTAGCTTCGTACGGGTGCAATAATGATATTTTATACAAATAAACCTTGAAATGTTCTATCTTTTAATAAAACCACAATATCACTGAGCATAGTTTTAAAGTTCCAAGTGAACTTTTGCAGTATCTGTTCATAATGTTCAGTTTAATAGACTTCAAACTAAAAGAAATACAACAGGATATAACACTGTATTCAAAATCTCTAATTTCTTCTCATAATAAATTATTAGTTTTTTCATTGTATAACGAACACTCATTTGTAAAGAGCTTTATAGATTCACCAAAGGATTGCTAGCTTGAAGATACTGTTCTTACACCAAAGCCCCGATATCTGTATGCCATCGATCCAACGCGAAATATTACTGTTCTGTTCGACACCAGCCCTTGTACCACGAGCTCTTAACCCCGTACTGTCGCTACCGTGAAAGAGTGATGGTGCTATACAAATTATAGCGCGCTCTCTTGCTTCCACAACGGGAGTGATGTTACTTTAAGTGTTCCTAGTACAAGGTTACTGTATGAACCGGTATCATGTTGTAAATGAGGTGAACTGGAGATTGGAATATCGTGTGTCTTCGTATCGTACATGTAGGTCATGTTTTGTACTTCAGTTTACGTAATAATTTGTTTTGTATGGCTTTTTCTAGGTTTCTTTTTTGGTGAGTTATTTTTTTTTCTTATCTCTCTCTTTTAAATGTTTCCACGTTTGAATGCACGAATAGGCATGTGGTAAAGGTCACTAAACCAATTACTATTGTGCGGGACGTGTCGCGGGTTCGATCCCCGCGGACGACAAGATATTGTAGGATCCATATAATAATATGCTTGTTCTGAGTCTGGATTTCTTTAAGCATATAAATTAAATGACATACAAGGATTAATACCTTAGGCTCGTTAAAAAATAAGAACAGTATTGTGAATTACTTAGATTAATTGTGTCTTTTTTAATGTATGTAAGAACAACAATCTACTACTATTCGAATATAACTTTCTATACACAGCTGACATTATTTCTGGCCTGTTATGTTTAAAGATTATGATAAGTAAGAAATCGAATGAAAACCGACTCACTGAGTGGTTAACAGCCACTAGCAACCATCTATTAAAAGCTTACACGGGAAACGTTTTAAATCGAACGCAATACGGCTTTTTAAGATTTTCTTGAAAACAATCAGCGACAAAAGTGTAATAAAGATCAGATTTTCGTACAAAAGTAATGATAGAAAACGTAAATGCTTTTTTTGTCAAGCCTATTGTGTACCACTGCTGAGCAAAGACCTCCCCCTAGTCTTTCTACGTTTTTCTGTTCTACGCCAACTCGAACCAGTCCTCGCGGTGTACGTTCAAATCATCCCGCCACCGCTGTCTGGGCCGGCCTCGGCGACGCCGTCCATCTGCTAGCATCCATTATGTCATTGTGTTGACTTTCACCCAGCGGTCTACATTCATCCGGCTGACGCAACAAGTCAGCTTAATTAGCCGTAAATGCATACATACAAAAAAAAAGACCAACTTGTACATTACTATATTGAGTGGCATAGTAGATATTTTTAATTGTTAGATCATACGGTTCTCTCAAACGCATTTATTGGGATTGCCCTACTACTTTTGGTCCAACTGTAGTCCTAAATCATGAGGTCACGAGTTGAACTGAAACTGGACTATCGATAAAGAGTAAACCGTATACTTATCAGCTATGAACCCCCTCACGAAAGTTATTATTATAATACACGTCTGTAGATAATAAACGGACGAATGGATGGCCCTTATAACAAAGGAATTTCCTAGCATCGGGGCCATCATTCACATAATTAAGCTCAAATGTACCATTAAAATATTGTAACATGCATTGCATTTCTTCTTTTTTGTAAAACAAATATATTTATTATTATAATAATATTATAGTAAATTTTAATAATTGTTTCGCATTTTATTCTTGTCGTTGACTGTACTAGCATAATAATTTATTATTCGTGCTATTACAAAGATTGCAATATATTACCTAAAGTAGTCGTTATCTTGCCAAATCGAGTGTTTTTAAGGTACGATTTATTGGACGACATATTTTCCTGTAAAATAGGGTTAGTGTGAATACTTTTAATACATAACAATTTAAGTCAAATCGAGATTTTAGTTGTATTAAAGACATGTCTATCAGTCTTCTATTAAAGATTTTTACATTTTACAGTAAAACTTACACCTGTATATTTTACTGTAAAATATTAAACTGACTAGGTTTTGCTTTTATACTTTTTATAAAATTAAAAATAATCTTCATGTTGAGTTGACTGCACGGATAGCCGAGTTGTAGAGGTCACCACGCGAATTGCCACTGTGCGCGAGTTGCAGGTGTCGCGGGTTCGATTCCCACGTAGAACAAGAATTTGTGCGATCCACAGATGCTTATTATATGCTCAGTCTGAGCGTTACTTAAAACTCCCTGCGATACAACGACTTAAGGTTTAGTGTGGGAGTCGTTTTTTTAATAAAAAAAGCAATTAATTTGACGGGCCTGTTGGTCTAGCACTTAATGGCCTTGACGGCTATACCGGAGGTCGTGGGTTCGATTCCCACCCGACTAATGTTTGTGTGATAAGCACGATCATTTGTTCTTGTTCTCGGAGTATTTTATATGTTAGTATTTAGAAATAAAATTATACTTAGTTCTTTTATCTGTTGTCTAGTACTCATAATATATTATAAGTTACTCTCGTATCCTTAATTTGAGACTAGATGGCGTTGTGTCGAGGAACATACATTTTATTTTTAATTAAAATCTCAGGCATTCCGTCGACGAATCGGCAAACATTATGGTCAATATAGACTATAGTAATTTCAAGAGTTGTTAATTATCTGCAAAATATTTGACAAAACTTTTAGTTTTGAGTCCCATTTTTTACGAATAACAAACTATTTTAATGTCAATCCTATCGAAAGACATGTCTATCAGTACACATTTTGCTTGTGCACCCAAGTGCACATTACGTCTTTAAGTCGCATCGTAATTTTGATAACACTAATAAAGGAAAAACAATTACATATCAAAATTACTTGAAATAACAAAATAAATTACAATTTGAAACGAGAGTATCATTTACTTCCTTCGCTGACTGCAAAATATTACCATTTACCAAGGCTCCAACATTAAACTTTCCTTATAAGTAGGTGCAGAAACTCGAACAATTGTGAAGTTTTAATTGAAACCTCAGCGTCTCGTCCTAAGTTTATACCGTTGTAGAATACAATCATTTATATCGTTATCTTCGGCTTGAAACTATTTTTATGCTACTGCAATGTTTTTAATATTGAAGCAATTTTCTTCAACATTTGTTATACAAATAACTCATTTATAAAGTAGTCGTCTTTTTGTGTTGATTGAGTAGGCTACAGGTGTTAGGTATTATGATATACAGTACAACAATCAGTCAGTTTGGGCATACAATAATTAGGACCCAGTCGGGCAGCTACACTATTAATAACATAAATAAACCAGCCTATATACGACCCACTGCTGGACACAGGTCTCTTCCTATATAGGGAAGATTTGATCATTAATCACCACACTAGCTCACTGCGAATTGGCAATTTCAGATTTCAATATTTGGTATCTAGGTTTCCTCCTTCCTTTCTTCCTAAGTGACCTAGGTTTTCCTTCACTGTTTGTTAGTAGTGTCTTAGAATAATGTAGAAAGTAAATAAAACTTTGAAAAAGTCATATTGGTACTTGCCTGTTGTGGGGATCGAACTTGTACCTCGTGCATACGGACCTACACATAAAACCACAGGGCCACCTCGACATTTTATACAACTATTTAGAACAAAATTATAAATTACTAATTGTTATTAAATGTAGAAGTTTTAAAAGCATTTATAACATATTATATAGAAGGTTTAATATTACTTATTCAAACAATTAGAAAAGAGTTAGCAACTTTTATTTTAATTTATTAAGAGTTAAAAGCATTGTTTAAATGGACGTACATATATAACTAAAGAATACCTTCTAGCATCCTTTTCCTGGGACACACCAAGTTTAGTACTTGGTGTGTCCCAGGAAAATCATTAGAGATAAATTATATGTATACAAAACCAATGAGAAAATAACGTAATACAATAAAATAACAATACTTAACAATAAAAAAACCCTCGTAGTCGTAGGTAGCCCTCATTAATTATGTGAACAAAACAAATCAGAAAATAACGTAATACAATAAAATAACAATACTAAACAATAAAAAAACCTCGTAGTTGAAGGTATCGCATGTTTACGAAGGATGTGTCAAAGCAAAAAAAAGCGTCGTATTAATTTAAATTATATTTAACTTTTATAAATTATTATTAGAACGGTTATTTACGCACCTTCACTAACACTAATGGAACGACAAACATAATTGTAAAAGTACAAACAACAAAAAAATATCTCTAGCATTCAATAATATCGCAATACGCATTCAGACAAGATCACCTTCCACTTACCCGCAATCATGTTTATTGTTAAAATATATTTAAAGATCAAATCTAAAGCTCCACTTAAGAAATTGTATTTAGTTAATTCTTCATATTTAAGTTTATAAGTTGGAAAACCGAAACTAGCTCAACTTGAGCACCTTCAAAGTTTCTCAAGTTTACTGCATTAAATAGTTTTAATCTTCTGTTTTAAATACTCGGTGCCGGCATAAAAGCTGCAGAATTTTAAACAAAGCTTAAATGGTGGTTCAAATTAATTAAATAAAATTTAACTTAACTTAACTAATTATAATAAAATTAATGTAACCGGCGCAAATACAGCTGACGTTTAAAATATAAATAAAAATTATGCAAATACTTCTATGAATCGATTACTATTACGTAGAAATACAAACAAATAGTGACCAAATAAATATCGTTAACGCTTAATTTTCGTTTCAATATAGTTTCTAGTCGTTTTTCAACTACTAGTACGTTAACGGTAATTTTGAATTCCAGTCTACTTGAATGTAGGTTACATTCAGTTAGTCTTGAATAGTTTTTTGCATGGAGCAATTACTAAGTTAGGCTTCCTTCTCATTCGTCGTTTAGTTATTTCTGAGAGTCGTGACTCCCACTTATGAAGGTGACGTGACTCCCTTCACATTCTCCCTTTATAGCCTCTTTTGTCACGTGTCAACGAGTGACACAATATTTTTTCTTGGAGGAGGTTGACCCTTGTTTCGTCCACATGGCGATGTAGAGAGTTTTCTGGAGATAAGAGTTTTGTTGAAGGAGTTACGGGGCTGACTCAAATAGATTTTCTTCTTTTTCATATTATAGGAGATAATTATGTTCCTTAAAGTAGGCAAAGAAGACAACACCAAGCAAAAATCTGTTCCTAAAGTGATCTACTCGTTATGTGGACTATGGGCTTCATCTTATCAGAAAATTGATACTCGTGTGAATGGAAACATTTAAATGAGTTTTAAGAAGTTTTTATGTAATTTACGAGTCAATAAAATTGTTAAAGCGAAGCGTTCGTACAAAAACAACGAAGAGAAAATGCAACTTAGGACATTGCCAATTTATTCGAGTGTTTCACCTTCAGCTCGACAAAACTATTTTCACACTGATGTGCTTCGGTTATGTAAGTTGCCACTGAGACTTCTTGGTCCAACCAAATCCCTAGAGCTACGTATCTGACATGATAAGGTGCCACTTGCACCAAGGAACTATTCCTTTGTGTCCAGTTCAACAATACTCTTTGTAAAACTTGGCGAAATAGCGAGTGAGGAAAATTCTGTGTCGATGTCAATAGGGTTTCTGGAATACGACCTAGAAAACAAACATTAAATTTTTTTATCTTGTATCTGTTTTTTTTTTCATTTATCTTTATGGTTTTTGTGCCAATAAAATATACAATATAGGTATAATTACTTCACACTAGCAACTTACCTCAGCTTTGGACGTGTCAGTCTACAAATCGGACGTGTGTCTAGCGGGAAGTCAATGCTTGTAAATAAAACAGTTTATATTCATGACAATTTTTTTATTTGTAGCGAATCGTTTATGGCAATTTAAATATCTTAGTTAATATCATATCATTGGTTCAACATGAAGTTCTGTTCCGAAAATAAAATGTTTTTTAGGCTGTGGCTGTGGGCTGTGGGACTTTTGAAATACGTTTATAAAATATTTCTAACATATCTACGGTTATCGGTTAGGCTTTTCTTTTTACGAAATATTTTATATACGTAAACTTGAATCAATTTTTTTACGTGTTTAAATTATGGTAACATTTTCATGTATTTTTATGAGTTAAGTTCGATCGATCACGCTGACGAAGATAAGTACCCATTCGTAGTACGACTGCAAACATTAGTAACAATACTTGATACAAATATAACTAGTTGTTTTCATTTTTGCACCGGTGCCCTCATAGCTCCTACTGGGACTCTGACTGCTGCACACCGCGTGGAAAATCCAACAATCACAGATTTCTACACACAAGACCTTTGTATAGTAGTCGGTTCAATAGACAATGTGTGCTCGAAAGCAAAAAGATCATTTAAAATTGCAATAGAGAGTATCATCCATTCTGCATATTATCTTGACGATGGTTTTAATTTACGTAATGACATAGCTTTAGTCAAAAGCAAAACAGTCACTTAGACACAGTACGCTCGTGTCAGTGCAATAGATTACACGACTCTGAACGGTCTGCAAGCCACTGCGGTTGGTCATGGACTCACAAACGAGAAGATGTTGTCGGTGATGCTACTAAGCTCCATAAACCTTTACAGATCTTGAAGGTCGTAGAAATGAGATGTGCGGAAGACGTACGATCGCAAGTTTCTCTGCAGTTCTGTGAGGCAAGACGGTGTGGATGTTCGACTAGTTTGTGTCCTGGAGACTCCGGTAGGCCCTTGCTTCACTCCTCAGGTAAACATGGTGTAAACTCTTGTGTGTCCCAAATTGTACGTAAAATCTGTGGACTAGGCCCGAATGCAACACCCTATATAGTGACCACCAAAACCTCTATTAATGCTTTCATTTTTGGATTACAATCACTATGGAGCGAAAAAGTTAATCTATCTGTTACTAAGAATAAATTATTTTTTCTGAAATAAATAACTGTAAAAAAATGGTATTGTTGAACCGAACTGAGCAATATATATGTGCCTTCACATTTTTATTACGACTGAATGTTGATAAAATAGAAATAAAATGAAAAGTGTTTATAATCATTTTTGATTGGAAATATAATATAACTAGTCTTTGGCCCCGGTTTCGCTCGCGTGGGTTTGCCATATTGTTTTCAACCCCAAAAGGGGGTCGGTTTCTAAAAACACATTATTAGTACACTTCCTCAGACTGGAAACTAATTTTAAATTTCAAGTCTCTTACATAGGATTTTCAGATTAACTTTTAACCCCCGTTTTACCTCGTTAGGTGTAAAATTTCGTATCTTTTGTGTTGATCAGTTTTTGGCATTTCCTTTTAAGTTAAGTTTTCAACTTTGTTATGTAGGCGTAGGTTAATGTAGTGAAAAACAGGTGCCATAGTTTTTCATAGGGAGATAAACACATCTAACATGTCCTACCCATAGCCCAAATTCGTTTCATCTACATAATTTGCAATAGTTTTGTAGCTACCTTAGGCCGTCCATGTCGGATCTTCGACTGAGTCCGACTCGCACTTGGCCGGTTTTTATAATTCTATTTCTTCCTTAAATAGTTGATCTCACTCACTTCAAAATTTCCGATTTTACCTTAAAAATAAATGAAGGTAGTGCATTGTAAAACGGGACGATAAATTACAACTTCGCGACAACAATTTGAGAATGGCTTCCCTGAAAATAATATTCTCCCGATTCTCCCCCATGGCAATAAAAACCATCATTTTTCCACGTCATTATCGTATTGGCCATTCATATTCATCGCAAATAATATAATTGCCAGCTTTCGTGATACCGTTCTTGATAACGGCTTTAATGTTCGTAAAATGCTGTTTGGACGATAAGTATAGCGTTTTCAATACTTTTCATTTCATTACGGTATATTTTCTTCTGTAGTAGTATTGTTTTTTGTTATTATTTCTATCACGGAGTTCACACGAGTTTGGAGGCGTTAATGACAGATACAAGATAAAGTATTTATTTAATATTTTAATGACTGGCCTTTTGGTCTAGTGGTTAGTGGCCTGACTGGTATCATACTAGAAGTCGCGGGTTCGATTCCCATCTAGGGCAAATGTTCGTGTTGTATACTTGATTTGAGACTAGATGGCGTTGAAGGAATGTAGAGTAATATTTATTTATTTATTTCTGAAATTATATTGCAATATTATATGTGAATCGTCTGTCGTTAAAATTTGATTCAATTGATTAATATAGGAATTTATCTATACATTTATGAGTATAAAATAGTACTGTCCTGGTTGTTGTGGAAATATCCATTTTCTTCTTCTTGCATATTAATATGTGTACAAAAAATATACTAAAATATCATTTTTTTTTTCAATTTTTGTCTGTGTGTCTGCTTCCGCTTATGTCTAAAATGACACAACCGAATTTGACGGAATTTTCATTGTCAGATTGCTGATCTAAGGAAAGTAATTTTGAGCTATTTTTGTTTCAGAAAATAAACTAACTAACTTTATTGTCAAATTGCACACAAAGTTGCAGGTGCAGCTAGCTACTCAAACATACTCATTTTCGATGTGCAATAAATGGTACCTACATTGGATCATATTTCATTCGGAGATACGAGTACGTTCCTAAAACTACATAATTTAATACACGAACATAATTATTCATGTCAATCTAGAAAATTATACCAACACAGTATAATTATATTGGTTTTAAATACTACGGACACATTTTGTGAACGCAAACTATATTAAAGGAACTTACTAGCCTAAATTTTGATGTTATGAATGATTAGAATGTTGTAGACATGGCTGATGATAAATAATATCCCACATCCTACTGCAAATATTGTTTTAAAGGTGAAAACATGTGAGTATGGATGTGAGTATTTTCATTTGGAAAAAAATGGTATTGATTTAACTGACACCTTAGATTAACACGTATTGTACTTTACAACCGACTGCGCCTAAGAAGGGTAATGTTTTTACAACCAATATCGACTTGAACGCGCACAAAGTCGCGAAAAAAAGTTAGTTCTTTAATAAAGCGACAGAAAAATATCATTAGCAGGAGGAGAGAGAGAAGAATAAACATTTGTGTAATGTTCTTGAGAAAAAGAAGAACGGACAGACAAACAGTAAGGTGATCTTATAGGGGTGTAGAACCCCCTTTTCTAACACGGAACGGAACTCCTAAAAGAAAATATATTAGTATGACTCAAATCCGGCTAACTCTTGGTCATTGGCGCAACGGACAAACATCACACGATAGCAATCAATTGCAATCTCCGATTGGATCTGTGATGTGTCAGTAAAATAAAGTTTATCAATAAAACTTACGCGAGCATACGTCATCAGAAAACTTATCTCATCCAGATTGGACGGTGAGCTCAATGTCTGTCCAAGTTTTAGCTATCCACGTTTTAATTTGCTAAAATTTTTTGCGTCTCGACTTTAGAATATTAGTTCTGAATGTATTTTTGTAGGGCTGTAAATAAAATTCAAGAATAATTAAGAGATGAGAAAAGCAGATTTCAGCAGACAGTTTAACTTGCTTAGTACCTATAGGAATGGCTGCGTGTACAATACACATTTTTAATTCGTAATTCACCTATTTAAATACGATGGACAGCCAACTGGCATTACAGCGAGCGGTCCAAACATCGTACTATAAGTACTTGTTAATGTTGACATAACATATTTGAGAGTTAGTATTGCAAACAGAGAAATAGAATAGAAAAAAATATGTCTTAGGTCTTTGACGTGGCTTAGCCAGGGTCACGCAGAGCATGCGCAAGCGATCCCGTGACGCTAGCTAAGGTAGTAGAAGGGGCCGGGGTGTTTTTGGTCGGTGGGAGTCCGAAATATCCCCAAGCCGCGCCCTCGGCGTGGATTGAAGGCATAAGCGTTTCGCCTCGGAATACAAAAAAAGGTCTTTAACGTGACTTATCACACACTGAAAATTTTCAGTTGACCTTTTTTCTCATGATGTTTCGCGGTATGAAGCTGCATTGGCAGCCCATGGTCTAACCACTAAGCTTTCGGCGCCAGCTTGACAATTAGTATGCGTACGGTTGCCGATTGCGCTGACACTATCTATAATAATTTGTAAACAAGCTAATTAAAGAATTACAGAAACATTAATTTTCATTCGGCATATCCACACAAAACTAACAATAAATGCGGTAAAGTTTCCCTGCGTAACGTTCGCACGCCAATTAAACAGACGGTAATTGGCGGTTAATGATCATTTCCTTAATTAATAAAAGTGTTGAAGAAATGTTTATGTTGCATTTTCGTCATAAATCCCTTCACCGAGAAAACAAAAAAGTCTGGATCCGAAATTACGGTGTGGATCGAAATTTTTAACCCCTGAATATATTATTTTAGACATATATCTATAGTTCAGTTCACTATACATTTAAAAAAAAACATACTTCACGGAATACATTATCGTAAATTTAGAAAGAATGCATATTATTTTTCAATTAACTCCAATCGAAAACCCAATATTTACGCATTCGTTATCAAACGCAAACGCGTGAATGCCGTCGAAATGTAATTATAACGCGTCAGCAGGCTCCGAATATAATTGAAATTAATATTGTCAAAACAATTGCATTCATCAATACATTTCAATTTAACTTGTTTATCGGTGCCGCACGGTAAACAGTGGAGTTAGCTGATTACAACAAACACAAATTATGACGTGTAATACTATCGATTTTTCGTCACTGGTTATCAGTTTCAATATTAATTAAATGTCGCTTTTTACTCAAACTGTTTGTAGCGCCCCAACTACAAACAATTGTATTGGGGGCACTACAAATTAAAAGTGTATTTACGTGTTGTTGCTTCTCAAGTCTTTACAAACTTAAGTATTGTACGTAACCAAAAAACTAAGGATAGAATAGTATAGTCCAATTTTTATGATACGAGATAATATAGCTGAATCATACTTATAACCAGACAAAAAAAGAAGTAGAGATCTTGGTAGTCTCGCAACCTTTGTTAACTACCCTTTATCCACTACTCGCTACCTTCACTCATAACCCAGTACCTGCTACCCTTGCTGACATAATTAGTCTGGCCTGTTGGTCTAGTGGTTAGTGACCCTGACTGCTAAGCTGAAAGTCGTGGGTTCGATTCTCACCCAGGACAAATGTTTGTGTGATGAGCACGATCATTTATTTTGTTCTGTGTCTGGGTGTAATCTATCTATTATATGTATGTATTTACAAATATATAAGTATGTTTATCAGTTGTCTAGTACTCATAACACAAGCTACTTAGTATGCTTAATTTGAGACTAGATGGCGTTGTGTGAATGTTGAGGAATATTTATTTATTTATAATTCCCCTCCAAAATACAGCCTAGTATAAATAGTTGGTCTGAAACGATCCCGTCCGTCAATACATTTCAATTTAACCGGTTTGTTCGTTGCCGGCAGAATTTCACGCAGAGCTGAGCACTGCTCGAAGTTAGCTGATTGCTTTTACTGCTTTCGACCACAGGTTTACTATACGTACTAAGACGTATTTAGCAAAAAATATAAATTAATTGAATTGTTGCAGCTTGTAAGGCTTAGGCAATTAATCAGATTTGATGGAATTGAAGTCCTTCATGTTTAAGCGGGTCAATCATTAAAAAAAAATCTTGTTCATATTTTGTGAAAAATTTCGGGAAAGTTTGTTAGTTAGTACACTTTTTTATTTCGCATTTTTTTATATTATCAAAAGAATATACCCGACACTTATAATACCCAAAAATAAACAATAGACTTGATTTATAAAACGAAACCATAGCAAAATTTATCTTACAAAGTTCATAGCATTACACCTGTATCTCATCCCACTTATTCAGCCTCATACTTCATTAAAATGAAAAGGTTAAAATACAAGAATCCGAAAAAGGCATCACCCAGGAATTCGCTCTCAATCGGTGAAGCATAAAAGCAAAAAAGCGGGCCCTTACAAGAGGGACGGACCCCACAAAAAGGAAACACCCTTTGTAAAAAGATCTTGTTAATTTTAAACTCTTATTAAAATGCATGCAATTTTTTACAGGTCATTAAGAATGTGTAAATTAACGTCTGAGAATACTTTTTACTTTGCCTCTCATAACTTCCGCAAAATTTACAAGAAAATTATGTGAACTTTTTTAATTTGATGTGGCGCGGGACTTTAAGTGCTTCCTATGCATTTTCATCGCTATTTCTCACACAATACTTGGGAAACTTAAACATAAACAAGTGTACTTTTTATAATTATATTTTTAGGTTAAAATCGCTGACTATTATGGACATTTTATTCTCTTTTTTGGTAATAATGTTAGCAAAAATAGAAATAAATAGTTTTGGCTTACAAGTTTGTTACTTTGATGTATGATAAATGTGAAACCCAAAATATCATTAAGTTAAAATTCAAGACTGACCATGTGGTTTTTACAAGCGGTAGTGTGTTTACATAAATTACAAAAATCATTTTTTTTTTGGTTCATTGACTTTAAACAAATACAAAAGAAATTTGTGGTTGAAAAAAATCACTATCTCGATTATGTCATTGTGTTTATTTTGATCCTATAAAGATTTTTGTACAGTATAGTACACTTTTATTTATATTGCTAGTAATGCTGTAAAAGGCTGTGCGATGTGGATTGTACGTTTAACGTTAAGTCAAAGTTTTAAAAGTTCGAAAACTGCAGTTTACGCTTAACAGGAAAAAGAAAATACGAAAATCTTTGAGAATCCGCAAAACTACCAAAACAAAATCACGCTAAGAAAAGTGGTTAAACAAAAAATGACGTAAAAACAACGTCATCTCGGCATAAAAAGCTCACTCTATATTTCCTTCAAAGAATTTCATTAACATTCAACTAGTTCTACTTTCAACAACTATTCAGTATCTAAAGTGTAAACAGGTTTGTTATGAACCTCTTGTAGAAATTGAAATGAAAAACAATTTATATATTTTTAAAAAGGAAACTCCATTTAATCCACCGTAACGTGACCCCAGGTATTCTATTAAGCTTGTCTTCCAAAGCCGCAAATTTCTACCGAAGACGGGGTGTAAGGGGTCAAGTTAGACTGGTAGAGTTAACCCCGTGCTATTGAGGTCGAGCAACAGATAGAAGGTACGGAATTTAATTAATGTAGGTAAAATTCTTTTAGTAAAAATACGGTTGTAACGCTACAGTTTGGTACGTAAAGTGCTTTGGAATTTTAAGTGTTAATAATGAGGCCACGGTGTATAATTACTGCTGCCGGTTGCAAGCAAAATCCATTTCGCTTGTTCCCTCTAATTTATTAGGGTAATTTTTCCGGTGGAAATTCTAGTGCTTCCTACCCTCTATCAGGACTAACGTGTGATTTGTTAAGTAAATAGTCCCATCATTGTTAAAGTAAAAGTGTACGAATACGAGTATGTTCATGTTTGTGAGTATAAAAAAAAAATCACTTACGAAAAGGTGATGAAAATGAGAAGGTACGAAAGATACTTTGAGTTTGAGATCAAATAACAAATAAAAACACCGTAGTACCCCGTTACAGTTTATACTTTAATCCAAAAAAAAAAAAATATCACCAAAAATTCTGTACACAAAATTCCAATCAAGCATTTTAAAATCCAGCGCCATATTTCTATGAAATAGCGAAAACTCATAGTTTCTCATAGGTTTTGTTTCCCACCGCAATTCTGTCGGCCACAAGAGAAACCACCGCCCGCTGCAGAACAAAAGCCTATCTGCGTTTTACGTTGTACCTTCATGAACGAGCACATCTGGCTTTTTAAAAACCCAAAAAACTGGATAAGCGCGAGCCGGACGTAAGCACGAAGGGTTCCGTACCATCGTACTAATAGTCTAAACGCGAATTTGTAAGTTTTGATAAATCGTTTGTTACTTTTTTACGCCCAGACGGCAACAAATACTTGTCCATAATCTGTAAAAAATCGAATAATGTGAGTCAATGTGAAAATCTACTGTCTAACTATTACAGTTCATGAGATACAGTGAGACTGATGACAGACAGACAGTAAAAAAGTCTTAGTTATAGGATACCATTGTACCTTTTGATTACAGTACCCTAAAAATATAAACGATCCACAAGGAATTCGCGTGAAGTGTGAATTTTTAAAATGAAAATGCATACCTGTGCTGAAATTTTGTTTACACTCTAGACAAACGTTGAAAGCGACTTAAAGTGCAGCTTCCCAAAATGTGAGGGTTTAATAAAAGTTTTTATTGTAGAAGCTTGGTTTCTGTAGCGCAAAGTGGAAAAGTACAATGTAACAGTTAAGTTGAGTGTCTTTGGTTAGTAAAACAGGTTAAGTATTTCCAAATACAGGGACATGCAGAAATGAAGTTTTAGTTGCTATAGTAATTGTATTTTATGGGTAAGAATGGAAGTAGGTATTTTAGCATGTTTTCTGACAAGAATAATAATTGAAGTCGTACCTAAAATTATAATTATTAATCCCTTAAATTTGTACTGACGGTCTGTTAGTCCCTATGTGTGTTTTGATCTTTATAGCAACGCAATGTTTTTTGTAATAGATAGAATGTTTCAAGACGAAGGTTTATTTGTTTATAATACATTAATATTGCACCCGTGTAAAGCAGAGGCGAGTCTCTAGTAATTTCACAAATACAAAATGTATCTTGTTTTCGTGTATTAACTTTTGGCATCCGTTATTGTAACGTCCCTGAAATATTAACCCTTGTAAAAGGAATGCCATATAGAGAGTGAATTTCCAAATTAAATTGCGCACCTTTCCAAAACTGATTGGTTTTTGACAATTTGGTGCTTCGGGGCTAACAATGGTATTGTCTTTCAATCGTCGAGTTATATCGACGCCCTGAAATCAATGACATTTGACCGGCCTTTTGGGTGATGACACTTTGGATAGCTAAAAAAATATATTGACCAATATATTCTCTGGAATGTTGCTTTAAAATTTTAACTTTAACTTTAGACAGGCCTGTAAGTTGGTCTAATAGGGTTAGGGCAAATGTTTATGTGATGGGCATGATCATTTGTTCTGTGTCTGGGTGTAACTTATCTATAATATGTATTTAGAAATATATGAATAAGTTTATCGGTTGTCTAGTACTCATAGCACAAGCTTTTTAGTATGCTTAACTTAAGACAAAATGATGTTGTATGAATGTCGAGGAATATTTAATTCTTATTTTTACATACATACATGCATTTAAGTATAATTCCTGATTATCAATTAATTTGCAGTACCATGGTTAGTCCTACTTTTCAACATTTTTAAAACATTACCCAAAAGTCCACACAGTAAAATAAAATACAAATAAATACCGACAAACACGTGTCGACAACACGATTAAGAACTTTAGGAAACCTGCTCCGAAAGACATAAACAGCGTTTTACGTTTTCAAACTGCTAATAAAGTTTTAGATACAAAAAATACGGGGAATGGCGCTTGGAACCTCGCACGGTAACCACTATTTGAAACAGCTAAAACATTTGCTAGCTACGTTTCCTTTTACAAGAGCCCCGGTGCACAGCGACTGTACGGACGGTAGCAATAAGATTTTGTAGCTGCCGTTCTATTGCCTTAAAGTAAAGGAAAGTTGGAAAGGAATAACGTCACATTATTTTGTTGACCCGAAATTCGATGTGAAGAGATTAGGTTGGCGAAGTTTAAGTATGTTTTTTGAGGTAGATTAAATGAATTTGATCATTAATCATTAATTATACCCCTAGAGCTAGCCAAGAAATGTCGTTGTGGCCTAGCGATACTATGTAAGTAATGTGATGTTGTGTAACCAATGTGATATTTTCAAAGTTATATGTCGTAGTGGCCTTGCGGTTCTATGTATGGATTTGTATGCACGAGGTGCTAGTTCGAAGTTAAGTTATATTATTATGTACTTTCTTAATCATTCTAAGACACTACTGACAAACGGTGAAGAAAAAACATCGTGAGGAAACCTAGCTTCCAAATATTGGAAGCCAGGTTTCCTGAAATTTCTAAGCCGCAGTGAGCTAGCGTGGTGATCAATGCTCAAATCTTCTATATGAGAAGAGGCCTGTTCCCAGCAGTGGGACGTTGGTTAATTTATTTTATTATAATAATATAAAATAATAATATAATAGTACGTTTTCCAGAGCAATATTTCAAAGTTTTTCATGTCATAACAATAGCGTTTGCTAAACGATTTTAAATAACGTTGACATTTTCTAAACTACAAATAAGGAATGTCAAGAAGCTTCGGACTGACGGGCATAGCCGCTCTATTCGCGTAATAGGATAAACTATGTATGTATAAAATTTGTTATCAAACATTTTAGAAACATTTTCTATACAATACAACGTAAATATAACATGTATTTAGACATCTTTGTCCTATTTTCATTCATGTTATTCATAACTTGTGGATGTGTATCGAGAAAGATCCAGAACAACTTTTGATTAGTCTTAAGTAGAGTCTGAATAAAAGATGGACGAATGGCCAAAAATGTTAATTATGTATTCCATTTTTTTATTCGTCCGACCGTCTGTAATGTAAAATATGCATAAACTTTGTCTTAAATTTTTTAGATAATTATTATTTATCATTTATTTACGTTCTTACATTTTAGCACATAATTCAAAAGAACTATAATGATATTCTGCATGCATGTGAATTTGCAGGCCACTTATACCTACAGTACTGTAACATCTTGTAATACCATACTATGTTTCTAGAAAATGTTGTTTTTTCTATCTTTCTTTCAGACACCATTTTTTGTGGCCTCATTCAGGTTGTAGCCTGTAGGTGAGGTGGTGCTACAGTATATTCTGTCTAAACACAAATTTATACATAACAATTACGGATATATCAATCGATTTAATCGACGTCCACACTCCCAAAGCATCGCCTGTTCATCGCTTTTAAAACTAAGCTGGGATTAACAGCGTTTTTCTGCTCTACCTTTCAATGCAGAATCTTTACGTCTGTTCATTAGCGCTCATAAGGTTTCAGTCGACTGACTACCGCCATAATCCTAGCCTATTCAAGGGGCAGAGTATTCATGATGGATTCCCATAAAAAAACAATAGAACCTGCGTCCATTTCACTTGGCTTTTGCCTCATTACTTTGCCATTTGGTTTGCCAGCCTTCAAAGAGAATTGCGAGTGTGTATTGCTCGGAATCTTTCTATGCCGTATCGGTACTTTGGCTGTAACTGTAGGTACAGAAAAGTATCGAAAACTCCATTCAGTTTTCTTTTGACAGTAGATTTTTTTTTTTAAGAATCATTATGTCGTACCTACATGTTATTTTGAGAGGCCTGCAGGTCTAGTGGTTAGAGGATCTGATTGTTATACCAAAGGTCGTGGGTTTGATTCCCACCAAAGGGAAATGTATATGTAATGATGTTTATCAATTGTCTGTAACTTTCATACACATACAGTACTTAATTAAAAAAAAAAAATAGATGTCGTTATTCATTTCGTAAAAAAATATGTCGCAATACTTGGGATATGGTTGGAAATATAAGTGATTTTTTATGATCAAACAACGGCCGATCGTAAAAACATGTTTCGTAAGTAAAGTGATATGAATTTATATTGCTTTCCTGCTTAACCAACTTCTAACTATTGTTATTCATATTTTATTGACAGGCTGATCTCTCTCCGGTTGTGCCGAATTACCGTCCCACCGGGGTACGAGAGTAAAGGACCAGAGAATGCACCAATGTTTGCGCACGCGCTTATGCACTATAATATGTCTTGTGTAGCTAGCTGGTGTCATAGTTACCCTAGCCGCCGTGACCGAAATCGGTCCGAACACATTATATTATATTGAGAGAATAATTTAAAATATTTAAAATTACAATCTGCGCTTCTGTGTATCCAAAAACAGAGTACCAAAAAATAAAATGTACAGTAACGTATAGTCGTAACTCAGCAAATAAAACAGAAATAAACACACTCACAAAAAATAGCAAACAAACAAATAAAGCGGTTCGTTAACCAGCCTGATTGCATTACATTCAGCAAACCTATTTCTAGACTTCCAAAACTTTACTTCCTACATATCGGTTTCAAGATAGAACTCCCACAATCGCGGTGTTTAAGTAAACTGAACTTTATCGTTGTTCTTTTGAAAACAGAGCAGCAGCCATTTTGTTTTCATTTATTTTGGAAATGGATCCGTTTGTTTGCTCCAAGTGTTTGCTTTGAAATTCTAGTTACTCTACTTTTATTTACGTTATTATTTACGCTGAATGAGGCTTAAAAGAGTTTAAAGTATTCAAAGGTTGGATTTTATTTATGGGTGAACAAATGCTGTGTTTGTTAACCTTTCTAGGTTTCTCGCAGAAGTAGAGACAAATAAATCTCATTTACGTAATTTATTCAGAGACAGATTATGATATCTGGACTGTTGACTGCTGATTTGATAGTCTTGTTGGTCTAGTGACCATGACTGCTGCGCCGTAGGTCATGGGTTTGATTCTCATCCAGAACAAATGTTCGTGTGAAGAGCACGATCATTTGTCTCAGTAATCAGTTGTCTGCCTGGGTGTAGTATATCTATGTATAATGCATATGTATTTAGAAATATGTTTATAATTTGTATAGTACTCATAACACGAGCTACTTAGTGTGCTTTATTTGAGACTAGGTAGTGTTGTGTGAATGTTGTGAAATATTTATTTATCGTGAAAAATTAAACTTACTTACTCGTACTTACTCGTAATGTTACTCTACATTGTGTAGTACGCTGTCAAACCTGTATCAGTCTTACTTTCAGTCACTTTGCTAGGCGCTTATATGTATCGTTATATAGGATAGAGCGTTACTTGTAATATTGACTAAAGTAAGACGTCGTATAGTGAGCTTAGTGCATCCTGTATCCGGCCGTACATTTTAAGCGTCAAAGAGACATTTTTCATACGAGCCACTTCTTCCTTTTATAACACCTCTTTGAAAATATATTTAAAAACCATTTAAAATGATCAAGAGCATATTCAATTATTTTTATTTAGAAAGCTACATGTAAAATTTTTGTCCTTAATATTATTCAGTTTTTTTAAACATGCTGTATCGTGATGTACAAAAAAGTTTTAGATGAGATATTTTTAAACATTGATTGCATTAATATTACAATATCTCGAGTAAATATTTCGTAGGTCAAAATCGTTGTAAAGAAATACTTATAACATTTAAAGAGTATCTTTATTTCATTTTCTCTGCACAGTTACCTAATACTCAGTTCAAAAAATAATCATCAAAACTAATTGGGTCGGTGTTAATAAATTTATACTAAAAATAAATCGTTTTCTTACCATTTCGTCGCCTCGTAATGGTGCTGTTTGCTCGTATCGGCCACTTGGAGTTTCGTTTCAGTTTATTTTTATAATGGTCGCCCAGTGTCTCTACCATGAACTCTTAATACCAAAATGTTGGTTTTGTTAAAGAGAGAGGGCAACATTACAGGTGTTGTGGCATCTCTCTTCCACATTACTAAGAGTCGTGTTTTAAGAGATCATGATAGAGGTTTACTTCGCATGTTTGTTCCCGAATCTCAATTACAACCAACCGTTTCTAGTCTTGGTATGGACGGGTTTAATTGAGTTTGTAAAAATGTGTTCATGTGAGTTTTAGGTGGAAGTGTGTTTAATGAAATTATATAAATAAGCGATACTTTTTGGGATAATATTTTTAGTTGACAATTTTGAGGCATTAAGCACTTTTTAGTATATTTTTTTTTGTGATGTTTTGTAAAAACCTTTTTTTTACCTATCACGCGTATTGATAAATAAAAGTTTAGTATTGCAGTGCATGCTCTTGTAATATTAACCATAATTCAGCTTAACATCAACATAGCAAATAAAAGTAATCTTCCCAATATTATGAAAAGAAACTCTACAATAATAAAAAATAATGAAAGTTTGCTCAAGAAATTAAATTAAAATTACCGAGAAAAGAAATGTTAATGTTGAAAATTGTACAGGTTTTCAGCGGTGTATATAGAGCCTTCCTGAAAATGTGTTGAAGATGCCAAGTCTTGCCCGCAGCGGTATTTTCCACTTTTACAGTATAAAAATTACGTTTGCATAAATTAATTTTTGATTTAAACTTTTGTTGAACGTTAAAAAAAGAGGTTGTAAAATGTGTTTTAGAGATGCTGTCACACTATTCAATTGAAGTTTTTTTAACAAAGGTGGACATTTTTATACATTAGGTAAATACAACTAAATATATGAGAACAACCTAAACAGTCAGTAGTCTTGTATTTAGTTTCTATTATTGGCAAACAACAAAAACAAACGATCATTAATGTAACAATAATTATTTACTGTCCTTAGTTCCTTAATTACAATGAGACAGCCTCAATAAAAAGAAACCTAATAACCAAAGTAATTAAAATGAACAAACAATTTCTAGATAAATAAACTCTATATAGAAACAGGTAAGGAAAAAACAATACACTTGGAAAAAGAAACATTCATTTCAACAATCCAAGAATATCGGATTAAGGTAAAGCTCCCTGTTACTGTCCCACAAAACATTTGCTGAACTCAAATAGCTCGGAGAGCCTCAAGCTTACAATAAGTGTTTAGATAAAAATGGTAAGGTCCTTTATTTTTATTTGCCCACTGTAACTGGAACTTAGAAAAACATTATAATTTGTTCGTCTGTGCTCGGATGGACGATATTTGGAGTGCCTACCTTATGAAAGAGATGTAATTTTTAAGGAGTCCTGATTTTTTATGGTCGAGTCGTAAGCTTTTATTATTTTTATGTAAGCCTTAGAGGTATTCATAAAATGTGTACTTGGTTTCCATGTCATTCTTGAACAAAAAGAAATTTATTTAAAATAACTTGAAGTTTTTCTTTTGAATGAATGCCTAATATAAAAAAAGAATTTATGACGTTTAACCAGAATAACCTCGTTTATAAACACATTATTGTTAAAAAATATGTAATATGGTTTAATGTAATACCTTTAACAGTTCATGTGTTCAAAGAACTTACAAGATAACTATTACTCGAATGTGGTACCAAAATTAACACATCATACCATTATTCACAGACTAGCTCTACACAAACCGCTACGACGTAGCACAAAACCGCGTAGCACAATTAAACAAACAAATGTTAGTCTCGATGCTCTACTAAATGCTACAGACATCATTGCACGAGATAATTGTACTTACGTATAAGATTACATTAAGACTGCACAATTGGGATAAAACTGTTTTAGTATTACTAAAAAGAACCATTATCAGTAAAATAAATTATAATTAGTACTAAGGTATGATAAAACCACTTTCTTTATATTTCTAAATCTAATTATCTACGAAGGTTTCTTTTACAGGATTACGAAGACGTATGACGTCATAAAACCTCTCACTTCCAGATCAATGTAACGAGATACGCAGGAACAATGACGTGGGAATAAATTTTATCTTAATTCCGCTCAAATTGTAGCGCTATGCTACGATGGGGCTACGAAACCGCTACGGTAGGGCAACGAGAACAGAGATTGAGGGGTTTAACTTAATATTATGTTACATTAATTTTAGAGTATTTTTTATTAATTTGTTACCTTAATTTACCAAGTATTTTTGTTACCAAGTATTTGTTACCAAGTATTAAAAATTATGTAAAAAATGTAATAAGAAAAAACATAGTAAGACAAAAAAAAATACACTTAATAAGACGTATTGTGCCAAATCAATATCGGTCAAAAGCACAATTATTAAAAAAAACACCGGTCAATAGAAACAAATACCAAAAAAAGAAACACTTATTTCCTAATCTTAATTTCCTTTTAGATTTCGTAGCCACACATGTTCGTAGCAACGTAGTGGCGTAGCCGGAAGACTGAGCGATTGTAGTTAGATAAACAGTTTGTTTTCGGCCCTGAGTTATGTGCTAAATTGTATCATAAATAAACTAGGGATGCTACCCTTTGTATCTGATTATATTTTTGCAAGATAATTCACTAACAGATTACGACTTCATAATTTATTGCGTTCTTTCGTTCTGTTTTCGTTAATATTAGTTTGTTCCCTTACAAAGGCAAAAGGGTTTGTTTATTCGAAGGATCGTGAATTCAATTATGAACAAAACAAATTTTGAGTTTCATAAGGAGTAAAA
Source organism: Chrysodeixis includens (assembly GCA_941860345.1). Taxonomy (NCBI): domain Eukaryota; kingdom Metazoa; phylum Arthropoda; class Insecta; order Lepidoptera; family Noctuidae; genus Chrysodeixis; species Chrysodeixis includens. The sequence goes on from OW796104.1 coordinate 1,916,275, forward strand.
AAGTTTTGGTAATTTCCAATTAGCTTCGGTACAGTGTGAGTGTTCTGTTAATTGATTCTGACTTGCTAATGACAGAAATATATTTAGATAATAAATTCGATGTTAAAAATAACTTTTAATTTAATTAAGAAATTTGTTCAACTGCATAGCCTTCATACACCCTTTTTTGGGTAGCAGTAGTAGACTTGTACTAGAAAAAATGACATTAAACACTCCTCCACTGAAAAAAAAAACATTTTCTCAATCCAAATCAAAAGTCACTGATTTAAATTAAGTAACAATGTAGTACTATTTGAACGTCAACAAGATAATATAGACAGCACCACTCGCCTACCTTTCACCACATACAGTGCACTCGCTATGTAAGAAAAATGGTGCAACAAACTCACCAGCAGCAAACTTCAGTATTCTTTCAATTTACAGTACAGTCCTGTATTAGAACAGTTGAGATAATAAGTGTACAAATACTTGCTCTACATTTAAACACGCATTAGCACCCTCCATGCGTATTAAGAGCCCGATTGTGCTCATCCCAGTTCGACTGTAAACTCGTTAGCAACTTCGATGGCTTGCTGACTATGATCTAAGTTGTACTAACTTACAATTTATGTAGAGTCATGATTTAGGACGTGCTTAGCAGTGCCCGGTTTAGATATTACTGTTTTTTTGGTACATTAGTGTGGTATATTGTTTTGTTGGTTGCTAGCTGGGTGAAGGCAGATTACGTTGTCTGAATTAAATTATTTTGTCATAGCATAAGTAAATTCTTGCGTAATACTATTAACACATCATACAAATAACGAATTTATAACGAAACGAATTTATTCGCTTATAACGAAAGTGTTATGTTATTCAAACTTATCAATGTATTATGTGCTATAAAAAACTTGTCTAATCCCTCAATGCCTCAGGATGCCTAATTAAAATTTGGTGTGGGGTATCTTTTTAATTTTAATATTATTGCGAGGGCCACTGGTTTTTCATTAACCAAAAAATAATTTTAAGGTCAGGATTTTTTATTTGCTGGGTCATTTACATAATAATATTTTCTTTTTCTATAATGTAGCTTAGCAATTGATATCTTGATTGTATACAGAATAAAAAGGGATTGTTTTGTAACATCGCCGATAGATCAGAAGTTAATTGAGCAGAAAGGGACACTAACACGAGTTGTGGGTCTGTGTAACTAATGAATTACTGCACTATCATAATTTGAAATAACTTAACTATATTGTGTCTATGAGATAAACTGAAAACGATTATTTTTGTCTATCGAGTAGTTAGAAATTGTAAGAGAATTTATATCAAAGAGTTCATCAATAAATTGTAGAGCATTAACAGTCACAAGTCACCTAATTAACACTTATTAAAATTCCTTTTAAAGTTTAAAACCAAACCACAAAATAAACCAAAATGCAGAGTAAGGCTGCTTACTTTTCCTGCCAACGAAACAAAAAAAAAAACCTTCGAAAAAAATATTCAACTACTAAAGACATTGCTCAGTGAGAGTTGCACTTTAATTTTTTGCGAGTCAGGAAGCGAGGCGGCGGAATTCCCGTTTCCGTTGTGACTATTTACGATGTTCCATGATCCCCTTTCTCTTGTAATGACCCAAGCTTCGTATAGTCGACCTTTTACTACTATTTTAACTATGCCATCTCTACTATGTAGAGAGAGTTATGTTTTTACATATTTTGATTCACTGTTTTGTTTCACCGTGACTTCTGATTATCTAAACAGACTATGGAGTGGAATAACGTTGAATTGTTCATCGAATGAGACATTGACTACTTTTATTAATATTCAGGCCAGTGATGTATTTATGTAGTCTGGTACTAGGTCATTTTGAAATTGATGTTTTTCTTACATCAAGTCAGTGATATTTTTATGATAGTACCTGACGTACTATCATTATCTTTTTCAAAATTGATTTTTTTGTTACAGGTGAAACTCTAAGCCGTTGTCGCTCCCGTATAGGCCTTTTTAGCCACCAGCGCAAGTACAAAAGCAAATAAATTAACACGACTGCTGTTTCAATCATCTGTTATAGACGTTAGAGGCTACTGATGGTGATTAAGCTGTATTGACGATAACCCAACAGCATTGTGTTGTTAGCTTTCTACCCTTAAATCCTCATCATTCTAAGTCGGTCTTACATTATCCTTATTTTAATGTTTGAGAGTTTATTTTTGTGACTCTTTTTTATTACCGTTGACTGAATACACTGGCAGACTCCTAGCTGTTTCATCCGGAAGTCGTTTGCTATTGAACGTGGGACCTTACATGTATGTTTATGCGTATATTTGTAGGCTACGAAAAATATTAAAAAGGGTTTTATTGTGATATTTAATACTGCCACGTTGTTGAGTCACTAACACCCTGTGGTTTCGATCGACTTTCGACCTATCTTATTCTTAACGTACCTAGCGTTTCAAATAGAATTCTAGGAATTTTAAATGACCAACCGACTATTAATGTATATTACTTTGCTACTGACTAAGCAAAGTGAACCAATGCTATCGGATTATATTGAACAGAAGAATCTTCCAAGAAGTGGGATATAGTATATGCCTGTAATGACAGGCCTGTTGGTCTAGTGGTTAGTGGTCCTGACTGCTATACCTGAGGTCATGGGTTTGATCCCCACCCAGGACAAATGTTTGTGTGATGAGCACTATCATTAAATGTATGTATTTAGAAATATATCTGTATGTCTAGTACTTATAATACAAGTTACTTTCGTATACTTAATTTGAGATTAGATGGCGTTGTTGGAAGGTTAAGGAAAATATTTACATTCACATTTCAAATATATTTGCTTGCAAATCAAAGCTTATAGGGCTAAATATATAAAAACAATATCTTAGATTAAAATTTAAGTTCAGCAGTAGGCTTTAGATAGATATTTTATTCTTAAGCTTTGTTCTATTTTCCTAGGCACCCATTACTACAAAAGATTGTCAAAGATAAGCTAATTAGAGTAATTAAGATAGAGCAAGCGTTTAAGTGTAGTGCCAAGATTGAGATTAAGAATGTTAAAGTCGGAAACCGCATGTTTTGTGAAGATATGCAAAACGATAAACGTGTTTATAGCTTTCATAAAATATGTGTACCTATTTTAGTAGTTCAAGTAAAAAATATCTTTTTATCCCACAGTGTATGAATTTGGACTTTATATCTTCAATTATAAAGTTGAACTTTGAATAATATAAGTTAGAAAGTGCAAATAAAGAACAATTACAATACCGAAGGATTGATTGTTGGTTTCGATTTGATTCTAGTTATTTAGATTTGTGTAGGATACTTGGACATACGAATGATTTTATGACTTTTAATATTTCACTAAAACTTATTTTACTTTTTAATTCCTTTTATCCAAAATATCAATCTAAAAGACCACTTAAAATAAAGAAAACAACTGCCTACTAGATAAGTAATTTAAAATCTTATTCTAATAAAATTAAGGTCCAAAATCTTATGTCTTGCACCAAACGCAAGCGTTAATGGAGTAGGTCGTTAGCCACAGCTAAAGATTATCAGAGATATCTGGAGTTAATGTGTTTACAATTTATACTTATTAACACTTTCAATGATACTGGGAGATCGAAGGCAAGATGATATTGTTATAATGGAAATGTGATATGTACATAATTATGTTGGGACATTAATAGGTTCAAAAAACTTAAGATTCATCAATTGAGATTTGAAAAAAAAAACGTGCCTTTAACTAAGTTTCTTAATTAGCTGTGGATATAAGATTTTAATAATATATGAAGTCATTGATAAAACCTAAGATAGTAGAAATTTAAAAATGTCGTCTTAAAGTTTGCGTGCGGTTTTTACGTTGGTTTTAGATTATGTAGATAATTGCTTTAATTGATAGGTATCAAATTAAGGTATTAACTCTATTGGCCAGTCTAGAGGCTCTACGAATGTGTGTGTGGCTTGAACATTGTTTCTTAGATAGAGTATTCCCGTAATTGATAAGTGTCAAACTTATTACCTAAATATATTGACTTATGTAGAGGTCCTAATACTATCGTTTTAAGTATTATCATTGCAGAGATGTGTCTCAGAGTGGTGTCTCTTTCCCATAACTACAGTAATAGTACTTTAAGCTCTCAGTACTCGTTGTATAGAAATAACATTATTGGACAAAATGCATTGTGAAATGCTTGGCAATATTGAGTACAGGTGATAAAACACACATAAAAATAACATTTTCTTGAAAATCTGAATGTTATGTTGAAAAATTATGACTTTATTATAGGTACTGTTAGTTTTCCATCACATTAAAAAGGAAAAGGAGTTCTGGTAAAAATATTAGAATGTAAAATCATATGGGATTGAAATATGATCTAAACATTATAACAGTTACAGGGTTAAGTAATAAAATTTGACGAAATACATCAAGAAAAAAATAGCTATTTTAGTATCAACTCTTTTGAACTTCAAAAGATATTTAAATGTGACAATTATTTTTACATCACAAATGACGTAGGTAGTTTAGTATTGGTAAAAGCATTTTTTTCGGTGTACTAGATTTTTAAATACTACCAACAATTTCACGAACTACCTATTTTCATTCTCCATATAAATAAAAAATGTTAGTTAGATTTCATCCCTATTTTTTTTTCGCGAACGAAGTCGCGGACTGCAGCTAGTACTAGTATACATTTCATAGGTAAATTAAAATATACGAAAACGACATGTTAATAATACATATAAACATAACAACAACTCGACTAAAAACAAAACCTTATCTCAATTATTCTAAACCATTCCATTAAATCGTCTATTTACTGCTATTCCGCGAATAAAAGCCGCCATTAAAACAATCAGCTAATAAACAGACACAATGCTGTCAGTCTGCACACTATTACTGAATTATCTGCGCAGTCAGTTTCAAACGAACAGTACGAACGAACGAAAAATGAACAAAAGTACAGCTACGACTAGTTTCCATAAATATTTCAGAACTAAATAAATCAAATATATGTAGCGGTTTCAACTTACATAAACTGATTACTACTGTACTTAAAATATATAAAAAAAAAACAGATTTTACAATAAATGGAACAGCTAACCCGTGCCTGTTGTTTTACGCGGTATTTCACTGGTGGCTTAATCATGATGAAATTCGGTATGGAATTACCTGACACCCTATATTAAAATATACATACATAGTTCTTTTTTATCACGTCTAAGTAAGCTAACATTACCAACAGCATTAACTAACATTTTCGAGAGTTTAGTCACGGGTAACACTCTATTAATGTTACATAAACATTCAACCAATATTCTAACAACCACACACACAGCACAACTAAAAACAAAACACTATCTAAGCTATTCTAAACCACCCTATTAATTCGTCTATCTCGCTACACAATATGCTAATAAATAGACACAATACTGTCAGTCTGCGCACTATTATCTGCGCAGTCAATTTCAAAAGAACAAAAGTGCATTCACTACGTATTTGGGGCACGTTAACACTTTGCGTTCGAACAACTGGAGTAAGATAGCTGGCTTGGTGCGGCCATTAAAGTAATTTAGATGTATCGTTGTTTTTTATCGCTGGTGGACGATTGTGAGTCGAATGAGAGATATATTGTGGTTTAAATTTATTGTTTGTCAATTTGGATTGGACAATTGGAGTTTGCAGCTGAAAATAATCCAAATTTTATTGGTATATTCTGAAACATTGTTTTCGTCAGTTTAGTGAAATCTAGGGTATCGTTTTCGTCAGACCGACAGCTGATCTTATAGCATCAAAACTCATGTTTGTAAGGTATTTATACACTGTTTCAGCTACAGTATAATAATAGTTAACTTAACATTACATTTTAAGCAAGAACAAAAGAACAAACATTTATCAGCATCATTATTATATGAAATGTTTTACCATTAATCGACAACCGCAAATCCGCTCTACAAATACTTTAGAATAGAGTTCAATATCAAATGAATAATCAAATATTATATTTCACAAGCCCGCCACCGTCTACCACTAAGCCACAGGTCAGCTGTTGCAGCTGATACGACATAGTATACAATAAACCGCTGCGCATCGTTACGCTTTTGTAAAGCGCTGTTTATTCGTACGCCGTACTGACGTGCTAGAGACGGCATTGAAGAATATTTGTTACGTTCTAAATATCTAGTGAATTTAGAAGCTTTGAATGCTGTGTTGGATTGTTTTGTGGTTGTTGGAACTGAATTGTTCTTTGCTGTCCTTTATTCATTTACAATTTATGTACACATGGAACAATTGAAAAATGGACTCTACATTATATAATTGAAGTACAAAGATGCTGCCTATTTTTAACAGAAGTTTCTATAAATAAATGAATTAAACCTGCGACTCGGTACACCTTTGTAAAACGCTATACTGACGTACTAAAGACGGTAACAAAGACGATATTTTGTTATGTTCTGAAGTTCGAAAGAATTTAGGAGACGCTTGAATGATTCGCGATACTGCATTGTTTCGTAGTTAATGTTAGTAAATAATTCTTTGTTAAGAAGTAATCTTGCTCTAGACAAAAACAAGCAGGTTCTCATTAATTTATTTACAAAAAAATATACCACAACATACATAAACAGCATATTTAATTACATCAACAACAACAAGAACAGCCTTCAAAACAAAGTAAGCAACAACATTATAGCATACTACACTTTACCAGGATTATCGTATAGGTATCTACCCTAGATTTACGCCTATGCATAAAATAATAATACCGAGCAAAGCCGCACAGGCAGCCATACATAATCCGATTACGTATAAATGTAAAACATAGTATTATCAGCTCTATATTTGTGTATGTGGAATTCTGTATAGATTAGCGCATTAGCATGTATACAATTCCTTGATGTGTACTATAATAATATTTTGAGACGTAATATTGTCCTGTAAATACCTTAGTGCATACTACTAGAAATACCTCTATAAGAGAAAGAATGAACATTCATTTCTATGTCGGAGATCCAGTTTGGCGAATTCAGGTAGAGTTTCTGTATTCAGGTTTCTTGACGATGGGTTGGCGCTAAAGTCAATGGTACCGTTAACTAGAAAGACAGCTAATTGCAGGAGGTTTAAAGGCAGTGGCACGAACACTTGCGAAGAGTTAAAAATAGGTAACACCTGTACAACAATGTGGAATGTAGTAAACTATTGAGTATTGAGTAAAAGCGACAAATCTGTGAAAGAAAAATGCGGTTTTTATTTTGACTTTCAAAAAGTGCTACTTTGATAACCTAATTTGAATAAAAGATTTTGAATCATGTCAGACACGTTAATTTGATAAAACAGCTAAAAGTGTTTGGTTTGGACCTTGAACAACGTCATTCACAATTATACTTTGAACCGCCAAGCTACTCGATGCACATAGTCTTAGACACATTGTGTTCTGTAGGTATTGTGTGTTTCACATGCCTCTAAGGTAGTCTTGTATTGCTGTCCCATCGGACTTTGAGAGTAACTGAGTAGAGTGCTCGAGTATCACCCTCAATGTTTGAGAACGTATGTAAAACTTTCGAATATTTTATCTATTGTTAAATACGTGTGATTTAGTTAAGATTTTTTTTAATTATTACGTGATTAAAATTTAGTAGATTTTTTTATTTACAAAAGTTTAAGACCTGTAGTTAATATTTTTTAAGCTCTACACCTGGATGTGAAAAAAAAACACGAAAATTCTCGGTGTTCTGGCTTTTCTCACAATATTTCCTTTCACCGTTTTCAGCTAGTGATCATTACTTTGTAATACACGTACAATAAAACGGTTTTCATTTCACAATCTTTGACTAAGCGGTCTAATGGTCATACTGCTAGGCTATCACAACACCGATATTTGATGATATCTATTTCGGCGAAACAGTCAAAGCGGCTCGCTTATTCAAGGCGATCGGTTTTGAACTATTCCATAGATTCAATTGCATAGAACCGCTTCAAAATCATATCGTAAACTCTCCATACAAACAAGCCAACGTATTCCTGGCATGACTCAGCTTATCTTAATTTTCAGTATTGAAATTGAAATTTGTTTTCCCTCACCGACTAATACACGTCCATTGTGCACAATAAAATCAAAACATTTTAGTGTTCCAAAAGGAGAATTCAATAACATTCATCCGTATTGATATCAAAGTAATATTTTTAAAAACCTCACCTGGTTTCGCCCTCTACATTGCGTACTCCAAGCAATTTATGTTGATGTGAAAGGATCGATTCTCTAGAGGAGAGATTGTCACTCCATCTACAAATCCCTCCCAAAAAAGGGGGAAAAACTTTTCGGATTTTACTTACGGTACGGTCAGCAAAAGAAGTCGGCTTACAATCAGATTCCCAAAACTGTTTCCCGGTAACAGTGAAATATATATTTTTTGCTACTTTGTTATTAAATAACAACAATATAAGTTTGACACCTAGGTAAGTTACTTGCTAACCAATTCGTACATGTCATTGGAAAATGCCGGCTCTTTGTAAAGTGGGTGGTGTTATGGACTTCTTTTGCTGACTGTACGAAGTTCAGCATATTAATGTTATGTAATGAAAGCATTGTTGGATTCAAAGGGTTTCGATTCATCGGTAATGCTGTTTTTATGTGGAAAAGATTCGCCGAGTTCTGGTTAATGGTGAGGGAACTTACGTAAACAAATTTTTACTTAGATACCGTTTTTGAGGTAGAATAAGGATGATGACTTGATGTTTTTTTAGTGTCTAAGAATAGCTTTATAAAAATTATTCAAGGACTTAGGTTCAGGAGTTTAATAACGACTTTATTTAATGACTACACAATTTGATATTTGGTAAAAAAACTAAATAGTCCGTCAGATAAATTTACAAAAAAAACTTACTTTTTCTTTACGAAATCAAAAAAAATACGAAGATTTCAATTCACCGTATCGCCTTACCTTTTATTAACGTGGTAAAAAAATACTCGTCCAATATTTTTGGAAATGTATCGGATCGAATAAAAAGTCTTTTTTAGTCGAATACCCCTGTAGTCTGTAGTAACTTACTTGAGAATAGATACTCTACAATAAACAAAAAAAAAACAGAATAAATATTATGATACAAACAATAAGGAAGACATTTAAAAAAAAGCAAAAGTAATAAACTTTTACAATCTAAAAAAATTACATGTCCAGTAACTTTTACTGTTTATTGTCATAAATCTACCACCAGTCTACCCCATCAGAAAAAAAATAAACCGCCAAAATATCAGTACGTCTAATAATTTCAAATGTAGGTAAAAGCCAAGGAATTTCTCAAACATTTTTTGAAGTGCCGCAGCATATTAACCTTATTGGTCGTTTCTGGTAAAATTGCCGACGCTTAGCCTCTTTGCGTGCCTCATAAGGCTACACATGTTACCATCATTGGGGCAGGTCCGTCAATCGACCATCGTACTTCATAAGCTCAAACAGGGGACCGTAATAAATACCCATACATGCGTGGCTTTTTGGAGTTCCTCAAGACTTTAACTAAACACCTGCAAGAGAACTTTTACAGAAATTCTTTGAAAAAAATTATAGTATTGTATTCACTTGTCTTCTCATCCCATTCCATATTCGTAAATACATTTTTCGCAGTATCATTAAATCTATGCTGCAGGAATGTTTGTGAAAAAAAATATAATTATTCAACATTTTTTTCAGAATGGTATTAAGTATATTATTATTGTTTCATAAATCAACCTTAATATTATTATGATGTCATTAATTTAAGACAAGATTTTCATTTCATTACTCCTTGAATTATGACATAAATAAGTTGCAGCTATTATATTAATTGAACTGTCATCTTTAGCCCTATCGCTGCTGTAAAATGTTTTATAGCATAATATGTTTTGCACTCACTGCTTCACGAGACATCATATCTTGTGAAACACTCATGCATATGAAGACAGATAACCGAGAGACTCTTTATGCATATGAAGAAATAAATATGGTTCTAAACTCAGTGCGATATAGTCTGGGACATAGCGATACAGACTGAATGTCTCTTTATTTTTAGTGGCGTACATAATCGACTCAGAGTTCAAGGCTTATGTTTAAAATAACCTGTGACTTTCAGACATCTAAATCACACGCATTTGCAAATCCAACCTTTATGTAGCGTAAGCTTACAGCCCACTTGGACAACAGTTAATGCGGCGAAAAGTAACTTATTATTATTTTAAGTTTTAGTCCACTCTTTAAACATATTTTTAAATAGGTGGAGACCACATTGATTTTTATTAAACTCGTTTAAATACTAAATGTAAGACTGTTGCATGCAGACAGTCAGACTAATATCCAGACTAGAACGAATAAAGATAATAATATTTATTGTTTACTTTTTACTTTCACACAACGCCATCTAGTCTCAAACTAAGCAGAGCTTGTATTGTGAGTACTAGACGACTGATAAACATACTTATATACTCCTAAATTACATACATATTGTGGATAAATTACACCTCGACACAGAACAAATGATTGTGCTTATTACACAGACATTTGTCCTGGGTGGGAATCGAACCCGACCTATAGTATAGCAGTCAGGGCCTCTAACCACTAGACCAATAGGCCCGTTTTCTTTCTTATTATGATTTTTCATGGAAGTTTATTATGCCTTTTTATTCCACATCTCTCTTCCCTTACGCCACATGACATGATCACTCAAAATCGATCTGAATCCCATTCTGCGGCGGCTTTCCATCTGACTTCACTCATCGTTATTATATCCGGTACGAATAAGTGTGTTTTGGAAGTTCTAATGCGTTTTGTTGCTACCCGAAACCCGATATATTTCACACAATTTTCCGGCCATTGCTTCATTTGAGGGTTAGGGATAAGTGACTTCATAGTATCATCGTGCTTATATTTTGTAAGTAATGGAACCATAATTATTTGTTATACATTTTGTTCGAAATGGTGTTGGATTTATATCCAAGTTGAGGGCTGAAGTTCTAAAGGCAATTGATATCCTAAAATTCTACCCACATTCAAGAGTCATTTCCATAATAAGTGATAGTGAATCGCTCAAACGCATGAAAATGACAATCATTACACTCATTTTATTTTTCTGTCACGTGATATTAGTCGCCAGTCATCAGATCACGATGACTATTCACTTGACTTTCAATTGTCGTTTAAATACATTTGAGTGATTTTATCAGCGTTAGCACAACCGACACTAAGACTTGTCTGAATGAGAATTACTCGAAATTTTGCGAAATCGAACACGCAGCTTATACCCTATCCTACATACCATTACGCGTTACTCCTCTATTGAATTCAAGGGTTGATCTACTAGGTATCAGTTTTACTAGAAAAACCTTGTGTGTGTATCTTGAATAGAAAATTCTAGACTACGTAAGGCCACGTAAGCTCACAAAAGGTATACAGGTTACATCATAAAGGTTATAAAAGCAATATTGCGATTTTCGCAAACACCCTTTATATAAATTAAGGGCGTTACTAATAAAGCGGTAGGGGGCAAATCTATTGTTATTTATTGGGCATACTGCCAAATTAGTTATGTGGTGTCATACAATAATTAAGAGAGTACACAATGACAGAGCAATGTCACTTGGATATGAACCTGTGACCTTGTGTTTGGAAAGTCATTAAACCATTAGGTCACTGCGAAAGCCTTGAAAGTATAATTAATTACGTCAAACATGTTTTATGTGATTTTTAATTAGCTTTTTTTTATGGCTGGATATCTATCTTGTCGTTTATTTTTTTAATTCGATTAGTCTTTGGCCAATGGCCTAGTAAATGTTTTTGTGACAGTTTTATTTTTTTGTAGAATGTTTCAATTTCTATACCAATATAAATTCCATATACATTTGATTGTTTCTACTTATGTATGTATGTATAATTTGGATTGCCCTCTGCCAGAGATCTTGGCCGCTTATAATACAAAATGTTATTCAAAGTTGAGATACTGATATCCCTTTTAATAAATACAATTAACAAACCTCTCCAACACACACACGTCCACTCAAAAATCAAAACACTACATTTATTAAACAGCATGTAAATCCAACATTCTTAAACAGATCAAAGGGTACGACGCTACTGTACACACTGACATTGTCATATATTCGTAAAAGTCTACACAAGGCGCGAGGGAAGTCAAGATTTTTTATGAATAATTTATGAAACACCCCCATTTTTATCGCGGGAGGCGTACGTCCAACGAAGGCTCTGTTTACCAGCGGATTTACCTCGAGGTGAAATTAGGGCTGCCACTTACCTTATCTCGAATCACAGGTATAGATAGCTAAGAATTTCTAACATTTAGTCTGGGATTTAAGTTGTGTTGATATCGAACAGAGGTTGCACTCAATTTAAAAACATATTTTGTATTTTCATGTCAAAGTTTTATTATTAAAAGTCAAAAAAATACTTTATCCAAAAAGACTGTTTTACGCGACGGCGCTGACAAGTTACTAAAATGTAAATGATTAAACGAATTAAAGTTATTTTATTATTTAGGGCCAATGATGCCACAAAACTACCTCTGAGTAAGTAGTATAAATACCCAAAATATTCATTTATTCCATAAAACAAACGACAATTATAATTTTGTTTCCAACGCACACAGTACGAATAAATCACTAGTTCAAAATTGCTAATTAATCTATTTATACTTTGTAAAGCTTCGCAACCTCTGAATCGTTTCACAATACCTGTCTTTTATATTGATGATAGCAAACTCGCACTTCGTTTTTAGAGCGTCCTAGCTCAATCAACAGGGTATCTCTACGTGGACTTGCCCTAATTCCATTTTTATAGTCACTATCAGCCTCTCTACCAAAACTCAGCTATTTTAGGAAATGTTCTTATAACTTTTCAAGCTTTTACTACAACACGAAGCATTTAACAAAAAAAATAATGATAGAAACTAAAACTTTCAGAAATATTTGTATAGATTGTTTAAATAATATGTAAAGAAACTAAATTTCCGTTTCGCCTTTTTATAGATTTGTTGTAATTTTTGTTTTGTTTATTTCTAGAATATACTGTATCATTACAAGTACAAGTACAAAATCATCAGTGATTCGATATCATTAGATATAACTTACACACTGGTCTATTATTCTAACATTCGTAGAATTTAACAGTCCTAGTATCATAGTTCTGCTGTATTGAATAACATAAACATTACATATTAATTATCTATTATCATAGTCTAAGAGCCTGTCTAAACAATTACAGTTCATCTCATATATTGAGGGCCTACCATCAAAGACGCGTGACAGCGCTATACACTGCATATAGCTGCGTCTCTTTTCCACATTTACAATAATAATACTTTAAGACGATGGTACGACTTCTAGTACTATATCGATTACATTACGTTGCAAAATTCGATTGAACATAAGACCTCACCGTCTCCACACAATTAATTTACTTAACAGGAGCAAAAGAGAAGGCTGTTACCAGTTAATGAAGTTAAAATTACAACTTACTGTCAAACATGGTTATGTGTGAGGAAATATTTTGGTAAATTGGCTTTTAACATTTTCGGGAAACATAATGTACGGAATTTATTCGCATCAAAGAACTTCAGAATCCAGAGACTTCTTCTTCAATTCGCAACAACGTCCTTGCAACATCTAGTTAAAGTTTATTTGCGAATTTCAAACATCATAACAACTATATTGCTGAACTAACAAAGAATTCTGAAATGTATCCCATTACCGTTAAGTCTTTTTCAGTTGATTCCAGATTTAATTTTGTCCGATTTCACCACATCTTAAAAAATTCTAAAATGAATCCCATCACCGATAAGTCCCTTTTGGTTGACTCCATTTGTTACCAATTTCACCACATCTTACAATGTTTATCAAAAAAAAAACAAATGAATACACAAGTGTTTCGCGCCAGCCCTGCCCAAGATCCGTGGATCTTTCTGTCAACCGGCATGTATAGGCTGATATTTTACGATGAGAATTATTTTTGCTTGAGAATTGGCAGTCGGGGGATAGTATCGATTTATGTTGCAAACAGCATTCAGAACACGGGTAATGTTATGCAAAGAATGAAGAATTATGACAATAACATGGTTGTACTTTTTGTACAGTGATTATAGGGTCACTGCATATTTCTTAGGTATTCTAGTATATGACTTAAGTAATTTGTTTCAAAACTGCCTTAAACGTAAAAAAAACATGAGCCTTAAACTTTAATAAGGTTTAAAAATTATGGAAAATAATTTAATTTAATTGCGAATTTGTTTATGTAAACCAAACATAATGAGTGTCATATGAAAAGAGTCAAAAGATATGCCGTACGCGAAAATCAAATATCAATGATCGCACTCAAAGTTTTAGGTTAGGTTTAGTTTTAGTTTAGGTTACAATTTAGAGGATCTTTTTTAAAAATCCATGCTTATTACATGGATTGAATTTCGATAGCAAAAAGTTTTTCATACTTCATGTAATCAAAACAAAATACAAAATTGATGAAAAAGAAACCTATCCCAAAAATTACAACCTAACAAATGCATTTACAAGAATAAAAACGTCCGAATCTTATGAAACCATAGCATTTTATAGCCCCATCCATAATATTGGCAGCCCTACAGGATTTTGTTGTCGAACACTGTATCGGCTGATATTTTACGCTCAGAACGTTGGCTTGAGAATTGTCAGTTGTAGAGTCCTATTGATTTATAGGTTCTCCAAGGTGACTGAGTGCGTTTGTTGAAATTATGTGTTTGTGGCTTTTTGAGGACGACTTTTAATATCGCTTTTGGGTCTTCAAACACACTGTTCTGTTCGTTTTGAAACAAATACAAAATGAAGTGTATATTATGAGACAAAGTAAATGTTACTCAGTTATTATTAAACAAATTATATTTTAACTAATCTTTTTTTTTAATAATATTAATCGAATTAGTAAGATAAATAAATACTAAATAACATACTATCGTGTTCCTACGATAAAACCGAAAGATCCATGATGGTGTTACGGCGTGTATTCACTGCAATTTTTCAAAGTCACTTCAAAGCTCATATTATTATAGTAATATGATATGCCATCTAGTCTCAAACAAAGTAGAGATTATTATTATGAGTACTAAAAAACAGACCAACATACTTATATACTTCTTAATACATACAACAGAACAAATAATCATGCTCATCACACACACATTTGTCCAGGGTGAGAATCGAACACACGACATTGATATAACAATCAGGGCCACTAACCACTAAACCAACAGGGCAGTCAGCTTGTTTTCAGATGAAGAGTTAAGTGTAGAAATTATTATCTAAATACCAACAGTTTTGTTTAATTCAAACAACTCCTATTCCCAAATATTTACATCAGCTTATTATGTTCTTAAAATCAAGCGGAATACCTAATTGCGTACTTATCTATTCGTGTATTTACCGTCTGTATTGGCGTAGTGCTCGACTTAGTGGTTTGTTTGTATTCATTAGGGAAAACTAAACACGACTGGAATTTGCATTCGAAACCAGGTTGGTTTATGTTTCTGTGGTACCGGTTTCGAACCTCAATCAACATTGATTCTTCGGTTATCTCTAGGAATAGGAATATTATTTTAAGAAATATTTTGGTCTGGCAGTTGGCCTTGTATAGCCTATTTAAATGTAAAATAAACTTATCTAATAATTGGTATGTTTAGGCATCTTAAGATTGCTTATTTATACTTTTTATGTCGACGGTATCCTCACGTGCAGTCAATGCCCGATCACGTTTACGCATATAAGAGAAGGGCGTATAGAAGGGCTTATCACCTGAGTTTCTCTGTAAATAATAATGAAAAGTAGTTACCGTAGCCGAAATTGGCTGGAAAGTACTTTTTATAGAACTACAATCTCGTATAATTTATGCTTTTATTTATTACACACAGAAGATTGAACTACAGAAATATAGCTTGCTCAATACAATAACAGGTTTCTAAACGTAGAAACAAAATAGGATTTGTTCGTCATGTCTTTCCTGGAAGCAGTAATAAGCAGCAGCAACTCGATTTACTACACAATTAGTATGATTCTCATTTCCAGTTACAATAATAGACTTAATATTCTAGACATCTGATATTCATGCTCTTTACGTCATTAAATGCATCAATACCATTGTTTGTATGACATACCTGTTGTCACACCTCCATATTTCTAGGAATAAAAATTAATATCTTTGTTATACAAATGATCGTTCAATGTTTTATTAATTAGCTATTGCCGCGTTTCGCAGAATAGTACATGTATTATGAGTGAGCTGCTAAAGTATGACAATTGTATAACTAGAAACAAGATCGTGTACGGTGTCATTTTGGCAATAATATACTTGAGCCGTACTTGTAACAGAACAAAATACCTTCTACATTCTACAGCGTTTATAGTTCTTCTTTAAAACTCAGCCATAAGATAAAAGAGTAAAAAAATATTAAACATTATTTTGTATAGAAAACATGTGTTTCAAATGCTCTTTCTTCGTTTTTTATCCCACATAGTCTATTAATAACTATTTTCCGATGAACCCCTGATCATTACAAATTTAATACTCCAGGCATTAAATTACTAATAGTAGAACGTTTGTAAAATAATATGTCCTTCCTTACCTTATTTTGATTTTGTTCACTAACAATATAATACTTGATGATTAGTATTATTAATTTATAAGTCATTTAGAATAAATACCTTTTTCACAGTCTTGTCCAACATAAATTGTACTGAGGGTCAATTTCGCTCTTTCATTCAACCATTCGTCCACAGAAGATTGAACACAAGAATATGATAAAATATACAAATAATAAAAAGTTCAACAAAGAAAAGTTATCAAGGCATACAGGGACGAAAGTTTCCAGAAATGTATACAACACCTACACGTGGCGGCTTCGGAATTGATCTCCAAAGACATAACCTATTCGAAGTGCTGGCAGCTTGCCATTTAGGTAAAAAATTGTGTTTCTGATCGAGATTCTTTGATGGCTTTGAGAATATAATATCGTATATAACGTGCAACATTCACTTTTGCGAGTAAACTTTTGATCTAAAATATAGTTCTGCTGAAAAGAGGATCGTAGAATTCTGAGTTATCTGGATGTTATGTTTTCTGAAAGATTTTATTCAGTTCTTTGAAAAATTATAGTTCAAGAAAAATATTATAATTCATAGTGATATTTATGTGGACTGACAGAAGTAGGTATAATATAGGAAATAAATATTATCAGTCTTCCTGTGACCATAAGTCTTATGTCGAAATCGAAACAGCGTGGCGTATCGAAGTAATAATGATTTATTTCACTGACAATCGCAGGAGGAAAACACTGGGGAAACTTGGAATCTGTAATAACCCACAAGTGAGCAAGCAAACTGATGATCGATCTTTATCTATACAGAGATTTCTAACTAACTAAGGAATATGTAGACAAAAATACTTACAAAACTCTTAAAAAGAAATAAAAGTTGAACGTCTAAAGTAGTTTTGCATCGTAATTGTAATCTGACAACCGCAGCTATTCGATTCGCTTTTGTTTCCCATTTTAAAGCGACAGTCGACACATTTTCAAGTTTCGCTACCATCAGCAAAATAAAACTTGAAAATTGAGTTCTTCACCTCAATTCGCTGTGAGACTTGAAAATTGTTCTCATGAAGACATAATTCGGTATCGAACTTGGCAACACGCCATTTAGGTAAAAAATGAGCTTGCCAATAAGAATTTAGGACAGATTATTAGGTGTTGCTTGTCGCTTTAGTATTTTTCTTTATATTTTGCCGTGCAGGTTTTTTGTGGCCTTGCGAAGTAGTAAATAGAAGATGTAGAGCTTTTTATTATGATGTCAATGTTTTGTAGCTACTTGAAGCGAATCGAAATATTTGTTTATGAAAAAGCAATGGAATAAAAATGGCTTTAGGTTACCGTCCAGATGGTTACACAAATGCTTACACAATTGTCAGCCACAAAATGTCTTAAACTACATATATAATTTTAACTAAAAAGGTTTTAACTTTATTATTTGTATAACAATTTCAGTACTGAGTCTAACTTTAAAATACATCTGTTGTAATTGTAAAATTGATCACAATTGTAATATAAGTATTACCCTTCAAATTGTAGAGCTCTGTTGTTGCCAAAAAATACAATACAATATGCTTTTATTAAACCTTGAATATCCCTAAGGAATACTCTATAACTACCCTTGTAAAAATCCTTTAAAACCAAGATAAAGTTATGGCATTTTTATGATATAACCAGTACTTAATGTGAGAAATCGTTAAATTTTCTAGATAACCTCTATAAACTTTATGATAGGATGAAATGAGATGTTATTTTCGGTCCAGACAGCTTACTTTTCTCACACATCGTTATTACTTTACCTTTTATACACGTAAAAGCCTTTATTAAACGTTACATAGAATAAAAATACAATATTTTATACATATTCTTCTTTGAAGGGTTGCGATTCTGACTTCATTTTCACGGACCCTAGAAGTCGTAAGTATGAGAGCAAGGAAATTAGTATTTTTATCTCTAATTAAGTATATTTTAAGACAAGAAAATGATTTCCCATCTTATTACTAAACACAACTAATTCAAACTGCAAAACTCAAATCCAAACTTCAAAATATCATTGAACAATTCAATCACGTAATATCAAATCAAGCATTCATGTTACTTCCCACAATTCGCTAACACGCTACAACCATCAATAATTCCCGGACAGTGTAATGTAATGCAGCGAGCATGAAAGGCTTAACATATTATCTCGCTAATACTACAGATGGCAATTTTGGCATACCTACAGTCCATTTGGATTTAACGTGACAAGCAGGTGCAATTAATCATGCGCTAAGGAAACACGAACACAGCTCTACAATGTCTTAAAGTAAGACTGTTGCAGGTGTGAAAGAGACAACAATCTAATCCACTCTACACTGTGTAGTGCTCCGTCTCGTTTCAACAATTGCAGCAGTATTGCTTTACGAAGTAGTGATAAAGTGGTAACTATTGTGTGACTGTCTGTTAGTAGGTAAGTGGGACAATCAATTAGTTGGTTTTGCTCGAAGATGTTTTTGTACTTAAGTAAACTAAGGAAAAAACTAAATCAAAAATATTACCAAATGGATGTCTACCTGCCTAGCTGATAAGTCAGCACAGCTTACATCGTACCACCAATACTCAAATCTTAAAAAAAAAATCATATTTAACTGAAATCAGGAAAAAACAACATGAAAACAATAAAATTAAATAGCACACAAATTATCGTATCTATGGCACATTATTCAATCAGTCAAGTCGTCAATGAACGCATAATACTCAAAAAATAATCTAGCAAAAGTATTCTTGCAAACACAAAACAAACAAATTCATAATTAATTAGCTTTTTAGCAATCCCGGAGACTTATCAAACCGTACTGAACATCGAAATCACTAATATGCATTATGCGAACTTCCTCTCATTTTATTAGGTAAATTAATGAGCAGATTATGGGTATTAGTGTCCGAACAATAGATAATTTCGGGGCTATCTATTCGGATTTAGTAGAAGACAATGGAATTAATCAGGTTAAGTAGGAAATAGTATTGAACGTGGAGCAAACTAATGTTATGTGAGTTTTCCAACGATACACAGACATGAAAACC
The DNA here is from genome assembly GCA_941860345.1 of Chrysodeixis includens. Taxonomy (NCBI): domain Eukaryota; kingdom Metazoa; phylum Arthropoda; class Insecta; order Lepidoptera; family Noctuidae; genus Chrysodeixis; species Chrysodeixis includens. The sequence goes on from OW796104.1 coordinate 1,935,905, forward strand.
GTCTTTGTTTCCGCTTATGGGCGAATTAATGATCTACCTTTCCCTTGATGGTTTTTTTAGAGCATGGTTCCTGTTAGATTTGGATTTAATGTTGTGAAATTGCTGAAACTATATCAGTGGATTCTAATTTCGATTACTGTACTAATCCAGACCTATTTTTATTAGAAAAGCATACCGACTTGTAGCATACATGAGTTTAAAAAACAAAACAATATTGCTAATTACAAGCTTCCACGACAAAAAGCGTTCAATATTATAATGTGTTTGTGATAAATGCTCTGTTAACTGTTACGTTTTGTATTTTAGAGATTGCTAATAAACACTTAAGACAGACAGTTATTTAATACAATATGAAAGTCATTCATTTTGTGGTAAGACAGGCAAACCTATTTCTAACTTAAGTAAAAACGTAACCAAAAATTGTACAAAATAATACCCACATATAAAATATCAGAAGCCTACTTAAGTAACCCAGGTATACCTAAAATACATCCGTACGCACTCCCCATCTTGTCTGAATAAATTCCGCCTTCCATATTTTTTTATTACCCACATAAGTACTGTAATAACATCAGATTTTATCGATGTCGAAAAAATTACGGACCCCGCGATTTCTCGTATTCAATATGATATATTATCGGAATTCTAGAATCCAAACGTCAAAGAGAAAGTAATAACTGGATTGGTTTCGACGTCTCCGAATGGTTTCTATATAAGATTTTAATAATATCTTAATATTGTTCGAGAGAAAATATGAAATTGCTAACGCCTGATTGAATTGTAATAGCACTCATACTGGTAAAATGTTATTACACTTAGCTACACGCTTGCAAGGACTTCTTAACTCTTATTGATTGCTGAAATATTTCTTATCTTTACAATATCGGCTTTCGTTTTTTATGAGTTGAGGGCTTTCTCGATTTTTTCCTTTATATCGTAGAAACGATATTTGAAGTACGACAAGGGGAAAAATAACTTACAAACGAGGTTTTCTTGACCTTAATCTAACATCTAACATATAGTAATACTAATAACCTATATACAATGATTGAAGGGAAGACTATTCTCATGCTTGCATGCATTGCCTTTAAAAGCTTTAATAGACAATAAGTGCCTCTACATTCCTTGAAGAATATTCAATTAGTAGAGGCTGCATGTTGAACATACAAATAAGAACACAGGTACCACACATTTTAACTAATACACCCACTTTGTCATTGTTACACTAACACAATCAACTCTCGCGAAAGAAGAAGTGGCAAACTTCGAGAATACCTTGTTCCATTTAGCTCATCAATTAGGCGGACTCAAGCAACGCTAACGGTGATTACATCTATAATATAATGTGCTTAACTTGGGCCTACGTTTCAAACAATTTCATCCACACGTTCTCACTGGCATGTAATTAATTTACGCGGGAAAGATTTTTCTTGATGCGGCCTTGGAAACTGCGGAATCATTTCTTGGAACTATAATTATGATAACTAGAAAATACTATTTAGCTCTCCCTCTCCTAGACACTATAATAATATCAATTGTGTTTAAGATATCAATATATATATTGTTTAAGGAAGTAAAATAAGGACTGGGAGTGTATGAGTTTGCCGCAATTTCGGATATGCAAGCGTAAAGTTACCGAGGTTGTGCCAATTTAATATTAACTCCTACTTTACGTCTATTTCGTGTCTAATTTGTCTTTCCATAAATTCTTTTCCTGCATCAAGTTATTCTTGTTTGCTCTAGGTACATAAAATTATTGATGATGCAATATCCTAAGATCGAAATACATTGTATTGATAATATAGGTAGTACAAAATATCCCGTGGTGAAATTGGCTGTAATAATCGCGTATTTTATAACCCAACACCAATACGGCAATACGCAGCTTATGTTCCCTTACACCAAATTTGCCGCTAATAATGACATAATTTTGGTTGAAGTGGTATTTAATCTTGTTGTAATAAGGCACATATTGCCTTGGCAAGAAACTCGTTTAAAAGAATTCATCGCTTGTAAACTTAAGCACTAAAATTATACATAAAAATACTTGAAATTCTTTCTGAATAATTTCGCGGTTTGAGTCTGAAATATAGGTTTTAATTAAGGTGGAATATAAGTCGCTTAAAAGAAATTACATTTTATTTTCAACTAATATTTTATTATGACGTTTTCTTTGGTGGATGTTAAAAAGGCTAATTAGCAAATAAGTACCTCTTTTTAACCGTGTACTTTTCTTTTTAACAGTGTAAAAAAGGAGAAGGTTCTGAATTTGATCGTATAAATGCGTTTTTTTTAGTTCTCTCATTGGTAATCAACAAGTATGAAAATGAACGAAAAATAAAAAATTGCAATTCAATAACAAAACGCAATTAAAAACTTTTTAGTGTCAGTGGAGCTAGCAAGCTGACACTTATATAATATTCTTCGTTAAGAATATTCAAACGGAACAAGCAAAAAGATATTCCGATACCGGGAATCGAACCCGAGCCTCCTGGGTGAGAGCCAGGTATCCTAGCCACTAGACCATATCGGATGATGTTCGTCAATCTAAATTTCACTTGTTACGAAACTAGTATCTGTCTTATCTAATTTCTTTCTTATAATTTGATTTGCGAGTTGAGAAATTCAGGGAAACGAGAAATAGAAAAAAAAAACAGAAACTATTTTCATCTTCACCTTGAATTATCAAATCGTTATAGTTATTTTAATACGAATTCTAAAGTGTTCTACTCAAAATTCAATTTTAAAATTATACAGTTTAATTTTTTTTCTATGTTCTTCAAATTGCGCTTTGGAAACAATCAGTAACAAATGAAAGTGTAGGAGTATAATATTATTATACCTACAGGACTTCGGTAACTATATATATTTTCCAAATTTCCCAAAATATGGCTCCTGAAATTCGTAAATTGATAGCAATACTTACCGCGAGAGTACTTCCAAGAATTCCTGTTTACAAATTCAGTTAATTACTTGGTATCAAGCCTCACTTAGTTACTGTTAGCTAATATTCAATGATGCCTAAATATAAACACACTGTGGTTATATATAATTTCGCGTCTAAATTTCAGGAACCTATGTTAAAAAATATTTTTTTATTGACACTCGCAATAAGCGATGTAATCCTTGTATTGCGGGGTGAGGAGGGGGGGGGGGGGGTAACAGACATTCAATTCACATGCACAGACACACCCAGAATTAGAAAAAAACAAACATTTATGGAACGCACAAATTCTTGTCCTACACGAGGATCGAACCCGCGGCACGTCGCGCACAGTGATAATTATTATTGGCGTGGTGACCTTTTCCATTCGGCTATCCATGCATATTGCTAGAAAGGTTCTCCTATAGTTTATAAAAAATAAACTCAGTATTGATAAAGAAGGAATTAATTCCGTGTGGTGTCCGGATATAAAGAATAGCACCACCCCATATCCTCCACTGGGTGTCGTAAAAAGCGACTAATGGACCTTAAGACCCAGTGCACTGTACCAAACACCTTGGGTCACCCGTATGGTGGCGGGTAAACCACCAACAATCGCATTCCCAAAGAGGGTTAGTGTCAGGCAGGCGGCCGACTATAAAACCATAGCCAAAACTTTAAGCAACACGTCTAGAAGACGTGTTGCGCCGACCCCAAATAGTAATAATTGGGATAAGGGCAGGGGAATGATGATGAAATGAAATGATGATAAAGAAAAAATAATGAAACATTTCAGAAAGGAATGTTTCGAAAATGAGCAGGCGTTGTGAACAATGCTCGTTTTTTGGTACGAGAAGAGATTGCCCTACAGTTGGGTGATTACATGCAGTTTTAATCGAAAAGTTACGTAGCATGCTTCCCATACTGTTAATTGGGAAGTTATATAATTATTTTTTGAATTTGCATGGAGTTAATGACATTGATGATTGAGGAAATTATAGCTATGTTACTATCGTACCTGTATATGCCTGCATTAACATAATTATATTGCCTATAACAAGGTGACATAAATGTGCTGTGCCTACAGACAATATATTGTTTTTATAAAAGAGTAGATCACAAATTTGAATCTTAACCCAGCTAATTTGATATGTATACATCAAAACTTCACGCATTTATTGATTGATATTTTGACATAAGGTACAATTGAACTTATTTGACGGGTTTGGAACATGTATCGTTACAGACAAACACATTTGATCGCTTCGCTAGCCCTGCATTAATTCATTCCGAAATAAAAACACACATATCCCTCATAAACGAACGCCATATTTCAACTTATGTAGGTCTCATAAACATTTTCCCCATGAATTGAACCCTATCCATACCACAATCGAGCAATCGCTAAACCACAAAACAGAGAACGATTAATCATTGTGCCAATCGGGTTATTGAATAAATATCAACGAATTGTACAATTGTAGAGTTTTGTAGAAAAATCTGTTTGAATTCATTTAAGGGAAATCGGTGTTTCGTAAAAGTGGTACCTATCTTGCATGATTATTTATTTTTTAATCAAAATTATCGTAATGGTATCTTAAATTTTTTTGTTATTTTTTCTCATAAAAAATATATGAGAAAAAATAACAAAAAAATTTAGGGGAAAAAAAAATCTAGTAAATAACATAATAATAACGTGCTGTAGAATTCCGATACCGGGAATCGAACCCGAGCCTCCTGGGTGAGAGCCAGGTATCCTAGCCACTAGACCATATCGGATGATGCATGTTAAACTAAATTGTCGCTTCCTATTCAAAGCTTTATTGATCCCTATGACAGCACTGGGATATGCCAAGTTTAAGTGGCAAAGCTGGACACGTGCCAATGCAAGTGTGGACTTAAATAACTGTGCTAAATGTAAACAGTTTGTATTTAGTTTATCTCGAGCATATAAAATTAACTATACTGTCAGCTTGTAACATACCAGATCATTATTTTTCAATTGGATTCCCTGTGAAAACAGGATTGAAGATTCGATTTATACTATATCTTCCATATCTTCTGCTGATTAATAATTTCAAATCATATTTTTCTATAAGTATTTCAGAGCATTTTTGTTTTTAATATATTTGATTCATAGGAATTTACTTAGCCCTCTACTGTAGGATTCCAATTTTTATCTACTATAATATCCTTATCTGAATGATGTTTTCTTCTCTATTTACGCGCCATTTTATTTATATTTCACTGTTTTATTTCTTGTATTGATATAAAATAATATTTTGATATGAGTTGGTTAACTGGTATTTTCATTGCAGTTTTACTATTCCAGTTTATTGCATTCCATAAACATCGTAGCGCAAGTGCCAAAATCAAATAAATTAACACGGCTGCTGTTTCAATCATCTGTCATAGATGCTAGAGGCCAATGATGATGAAACATATAAACTGTAAAATAACATATGAACAAATTATTAATCTACTTCATATGTCACACGACAGTTTTTCTACAGTAAATATTGTTCTTGTTTTCTGGATATGGTTCAAAATGTAGATATGAGTTAGTATACTAAATGAATGCTTAAACCTAACGTAACTCGGTGACGCAGCCGCGGACCCATCTGACTCTACTAAACTTCAGTTCTAATTAACTTAACAATGATTAATCACCCGCACTAACTATTCAAAATTAACATTTGTTAAACAAATTGCTCATGTTTTGTCTGAGACTGAATACTATTTGGAAAGTTCGACTTTAATCTCTATTATAGTTTGTCAATGTCTTAAGATGGATTCTGTGTGTTTTGGATGTGGGGTAAAATATAGAATTAATTTAAAATTCTGTTTTTATGCACATATTATTATGCACTGTTAGACTCGTATGGCAAATACGAGTCTAACAGTGCATAATAATATGTACGTGGATATTGAGTGTCGATGAAAATGTTTTAATTTATATTGGCAGCAATTGTTTTTAGACGTTCATAATAATATCAATCGCAAGGTATCCTTAAAGACATTTTAATTATTTTTGGCTTATATAACACAACATTGTTATATCATACATCGTATAATTATGAATTCGTTTTGTAAAATGAATAAAACATAAAAATAAAAGTCTGTAAATTACATTTGTGCCTTTTATGGAATAAAATTGCGCAATATACTTATTATCATATTTTTCGTAGAAAATTTTATTTAAGAAACTTTTGTCAATTTAAATATAGGTTTTAATTTAAACAAAATACTATAATGATGTCCGTACTACGTTTGCACAATGTACAACAAAACACAGCTTATCTACGGCCGTTGTACCTTTGCAGCAGTTCATTACAAATCGGCTCAACTGTGCGACGAGGGGAGCCATGGCGTGAGGGAGATGTAGGACAGGCCTGTATTGTTTGTTTACTTATCTATACTGTTATTATAAACTAGCGATCAGCTCCAGCTTGGTGAAAGATGTATTTTACATAATATAGACCTTCCTCTTGAATCACTCTATCTATTAGAAAAAATCGCTTCAAAATCCGTTGCATCGTTTTTAAGACTTAAACGATCTGACAGACAGACAGCGACTTTGTTTTATACTATGTAGTGATATAAAGCAAACTCGATATGTGTATCTAATCGTCTATCTTTTACGCTTACGCGAAACTACTACCAATATTAAGTTGACAAACGTCATTATAATTGGTAGTAGCATTTTAACCACGAAAAAACAGATAGTACTATATTAATTGCGAAAGCAAGGCAACAGATAAATCGTGACAAAATGTCATTTTTGAAAAAAAAAAGACACAGACTATTGAAAACGATATCGTCGCAAAAAAATGTACAAACAACAGAGATTTGGCTCTACAATTCAAGTACGAAACCCTAAAAACACCACATATCTTATTTAGCAACACCTGTACCATCTCCAAGAGCGTAAATAGACATTATTTTTCAAAAACATTTTTATATCTTACGAGGCATTCTCTGTATTAAATAAGATAAGATATTGCTGAGCCCTATTAACTCATTATTTATGACCTAAAGCGAATATCTTACTAATATTAAGATAAGATTAATGGTTATAAACTTATACGACCTAGGAGGCTTATAACGCAGTATATTATGAATCTATTTTTGTTTCAATTATGTTTGTGATGCAAGAATTTTAGATACTGATAATGATAATGTTAGTTAAACGTTGTAATTGTGATTGTTATATTTTTATTCATTTCCTATTGCTTCCAAAAAAACCTTTTGAATTTTATACCGCTCGACAGATAGGACCATACTTTTTAATTTGATTGACGAAAAACATATTTAAAACGGCAAATATTTGTCTTTTCATTCAAATTAAGATGCGCGATCCACAAATGCTTGTTCTGAGTCTGGGTGTGTTTCGGCATGTGTCTTAAATGTCTGTAAAACCTCCCACGACACAAGGATTAAATTCCTCAAAACAAGAGTCGCGAAAAAAAAGCGGATATGTTTTCTGAAACAGACCTACCGAACCAAACTAGAAATGAGTTTGAGTTCCCGGCAAGCTGCCAACTGTACTAATTAGCTAGAATTAATTATACGACTTTTTTTTCTTTTCTTGCCAATGCCTGCGTAAATCATGTTTGAATTAGCCACGGTTATAAATTTTAATTTTAATGTGTAAGACCAGTTTTATTGCTATGCGTGCTTACGTTGGAAATAGCGACTTTTGCCTACTTGTAAGTTAATTCTCATGGTAGAGTTGAGTTTTCGAGAGGTTTTTTCAGGCTGGGTAATCCTCATAGACACCCACCTAACGAGGGAGGAAGTGAGTAGTGTTAGAGTCTTACTGGCTAAACCTAAAGCACCGTGCAATTTGCTTTCCGCATTTAATTGGACACAATGCATAGCAATTCATGACACAAAATGACCAAGACACCTGCCACGGTTTTTGTAGTGCGTCATTTCGCTTCTGCAAATACAACAGTCTTTCTTTAGAAGGTCGTGGTAGAGATCCAGTTATATTAGTTAGCAATAAAATATATTTGTACGTTACTGCATTAATTTTATCGATTTTTAATAGCGCACCATAAAATATTTTATTTCTGTTGTATGAAAGAGACGGTGCTATCAGTTTATATAGCTCTATCTCTCTTCTCCGCCCACAATAATGGTTACATCATAATTCCATTATTATGTAGGGATCATCATGGGAAATTGATGGTATGTCACGTAATCCCATAAGCCGGTAATCCAAAACAAACCGTTTAATCCAGTAAAACGTTAACAGATTTATTAAAATGTAAACGTAAACGTGAAAACGTAGTCTACGTGATTAAGATCTCACTTTCAAAACTGCAGTAGAATTAAGTGGTTCCATAAACGTTTCTTTGGTGTGAAACATTCATTGCATTTCCATTATGAAAGTTTCAGTACCTGTATTATGAAACTCTTGATGTAAAACTGTTGTGAAAGTGTAAGCGAGATACCTCTATGTGCATTGTAGAGCGTTGTCTTATTTCCACAATATCAAACGTGGTACTTTAAGGTGTCATAGTAACTGCTTCGTTCAAGGTATTTTCCTGCGTTAGTTATTGGAGCCGGTTAATGTTTGATGTTAGTGTTAAAGTTGTTTAGTAGTTCCTTTTATTGGTGCTCTTTGGAAAACATTTTCATTCATAGAGACGTGTTTTAGTGCCAGGAGTCTTTTATATTTTGTAATTTTAGCTTTTTGACATCGTAACTTAACTACTCTTGTTTTTTTACAAACCAAGATATAGAGAAATGTTTGTTTTATTTTTGAAGTTTCTTTCAAATACTTGGATTATCACAACAGACTTGAGACAGAAATAATTTTTTTAAGACAAATTTCTCATTAATTATTGTATAATAGTTATTATTTAGAATATTCGTAATTATAAAATCAAAATTGATCCAATGGTTACTTGAGTACAAAGAAAAAAAAGCAAAAAGATATTCCGATACCGGGAATCGAACCCGAGCCTCCTGGGTGAGAGCCAGGTATCCTAGCCACTAGACCATATCGGATGATGAATCAAGTATCTAAATTTCAATTGAAATACAATAAAAGAATAGATTTAGCTCTATACCTCGTACACTGGTGATAAAAATAATCTGCTGTGTATAAAAAAAAACCATGACTCAAATCGAAGATTACTTTTAGAAGTCATGCGTAGATTTTGCTGTTAAGAAAAATGTTTTTTACAATATTAAACCTTAATTATCAGTATCTTGCAAAAGCAAAGCAAAAACAATTTGTCCGCTTAAAAAAACGATATTTTTTTTCTATTGCTCATTTTTACGACGTTATTGCAACACAAACATTCTGGCAATACCATTGTACGCATTCTACAATCTATTTGCATAAGCTAAATACGTAATACTAATTCAAGAGTTAGTTTAAGTAAACAAATGTCATACATTTTGTACAAACTTTAGGTTATTTGAAGCTTTACAAGTTACTTAATCCTAACAAAATGGTTAAATGGAATTTCAGAGAATTCTGTTTAAGGATTAATTAATAAACAGTTCGAGAAGTTTCTATGGAATTCTAAATAAGACTTTGCTTTCGAGAAATTGATTATTTTCTGTACCTATGTTACTGGATTAAAAGGATTTCTAACAATAGTTTTCCCAAAAATAAACGAAAGGCTTTTTTCAGTCAATAGATTCTTTTTTCTGCACATTGGTACAGTTTCGAGCAAAAACAAGTACCTATACTCGACCAAACAGTTGCAGTATATTTCTTATGCAAATACTGTAAACTCAACATAAAACGTTTAATTTGAAAGAATGTCTCACTTTTATTGTCTAATCGAGTATACGTGTTTTTGTTAAATTTTGCTTTTGTAGAATTTTTCGAGTCAGAATCCGGCAAAATATTTGAAAACCCTGATATACAAAGGCAAAATATTTAACACATTCCGATACCGGGAATCGAACCCGAGCCTCCTGGGTGAGAGCCAGGTATCCTAGCCACTAGACCATATCGGATTCTGTCGTCTTGAGCAAAATTTTAGACTACAAATATTGATCTTATTTTGTTACTCCAGATAAAAAAAAAACATTATTCGTTTATTTTTTACTGCATGATAAAAATATCAGAATACATTGAATTCTATCTTCACATGATAATCTTTAAGCGGCTAATAAAATAAAGCTTAGATTGATTTTTTATAGACTTAACATAGTCCGATTGATGCAAACTGAGAAATAAAATGTAAGATCAAAATTAACTTATTCGCTTAGCCTTTGGCTTTGAGAACCAATCAAATCTTTCATAATTATTTCAGCGCCATTTCAAACCAGTGCCAAAAATATATCCTATCGAAAATAGTTAAAGTTAACACTCTCGCAACGCGATCTAGTCTCAAATCAAACATTACTTTAGTTATTACATTACCTACCCAGGAAAGTCCCAGTTCATCATAAACCATAGTCACTGCCGACAAATCGCTGAGTGTGCGTAATAGGTGCCCGATCGAAATGGATTATCCTGCAAAAGCGTCCATGACTAATGATCAGATTTAATATTGCTTTGAAAGCGTTCGTTGGACGGTCCCGTGTTGCGAACAAGTCTGCATGTTACATTCTGTACGGTCAGATAGTTTGAACGTTAATTATGTTAATTGTTTTAAATGATATCAGATTTTTATAAACGATCTTCTGTTCCTGCGGACTTTTGTGTCGCGGACTTAAGTTTTTGAAATAGAATGTTTGTTTTTATTCCTACATAACCTTACATGGACCTTAAGACCCAGTGCACTGTACCAAGCACCTTGGGTCACCCAAATGGTGGCGGGTAAACAACCAACAATCGCATTCCCAAAGAGGGTTAGTGTCAGGCAGGCGGCCGACTATAAAACCATAGCCAAAACTTTAAGCAACATGTCTAGAAGACGTGTTGCGCCGACCCCAAGTGAAATGGGATAAGGGCAGGAAGATGATGTTTTTATTCCTACATAATATACCATAGAGATTGGACTTTGTACTACAGTAATAAGACTGGCAAAATCGGAAAGCCTGTTTTTTTAGTGTCTCACTGTTGACCAAAGAAAGAAGAAAACATAATATATCACAACATTTAATTTATAACGAAAAAAAACTTCTTGCACAAATTATAAACTTAAACAAACAGAACAAAATATGTTACCTATGTATTTAAATTAAGTGACGTATATTTTTGATAGAAGAGACTTTCAGAAAAGTTTATCAATAAATACGTACTGTATTTATTGATAAACCTTTCTAAAAGTCTAAAAATAAAATGAAAATGTGTGAACGTTGCATCTGACTCTACAATGGCGTCAGATTACCGCTCTACCAGACTATTACAGTTACTACGTAAGGCGACACATATAAGTGCACTATACTTATAAGGATTAAAACAGATATATTACTACGTTTTACACCAAGCCACGGGAAAGCAATGTTGCTTTTAATATTATCATGGCAAAATAACAATTTATTCTCTGAATTAGATAATAATTACGCCTTATACAGTTCTTTCCTTGATAAATATCAATTATTATACACTAAAAAGTTTAGTTGAGTTAAACTGCTTTACTTAACATAAAAAATCTTTCTCGCCAGAGAAAGTTACATGCAGAAATAATGGCCTGGCTGATCGCATCAGAAGAAGAGAAAACCCATGATGATTCCCTTTGACTAACTAATTTCAATGCTTCAGTATAAAACTAAGTATTTTTTGTGTATTTTGAAGACGACTTCATACCAGTAAATACAGTACCGTATTTGTTACGGTAGGTTTGAATGGGTACATAATATAGGTACATATAGGGTTTGGGTTTTAAAACGACAAGAAAGCTTTCATAAGTAGCCTGGTGAGATTTATGTCACAAGTGTCATCATGCTATTGTTGATGCGTTCTTCAGCACTCCTGATATTTTGGCAAATTATTACTAGGTCATATGAACACGCAAAAGACAGCCCTTGTTACATGCTAGATTGGGTGTTTTAAAACTAAAATAGAGCGCCAGTCAGGACATATCTAAGCAAAGCGACACGCAAAAATTAAAACACAAGTATAAAACAGCTCTTAAAATATAACAAAAAAACAATGACTCTATGAAAAAGTCTATAAACTTCAAAAGTATAAGTAACGTTATTCTGAAAAAGGTGAAAGTAATTATTCTGTTAAGCCGCAAAGGGTGGATTTCTGAGAAATATTCCTTCAATAACAAATCTACTACAATGCTATTTTTCTAGGTAACCTTTTCCTTGAAAGGAAGCACTTAGGATTGTAGGTGTAATTATCGATTATAGAATATTGATGTGAAAGAGACAGATTTGTTTAGAAAAAGTGGTTTTAAAAAGTGTATTTTAAAAATGAGGCTCTATACTGACTCTGACTGCATGGATCGCCGAGTGGTATAGGTCACCGCGTCAATGACTATATATTTTCAGCAGTATTTTCATAAACATTACCAATAGTACTAAGTAAGGATACTATTAGTAGTATAATATCAAAACAAATACCCAAATATTACAAACAAAAAGAAAACTCGTCCGAAACCAATTCCACGGAAAGTTGAACATGAAAAAACATAACATCAAAAATAAATACAACCAATGGCTTAACTGAAATAATTGTGTTTCTGTATACATATAGGTATCTAACCTTCTCTGTCCTATTACTTCTGCTTTTATCCAGTAGTTTTTGAGTGTATTGCGGACAGACAGACACTTCGGAGGACTTTGTTTTACAATATGTAGTGATAATTGTTGTCTTCCTAAAATTATAGCTTTCCATCCATACCAAGTACCTTAAATCGACAGAGTACCTTTTGTCCATTTTTGTTGAGCCATTAAATGACATGCGCAAGTTTTATAGAAAGCTAGTGAAAGGATAAAACTGTACAACTAAGTACCCCCCCTTAATCCTGCTTTACAGGGTCTCTGCAAGTCATCAGTTATCTTGGAGCGACCCTTTTTTGAAATGTTAAATAAGGTTTTTATACAAAATATACGAAGGACACAACCTTTATGCTAATGTATTTTTGGGCTTTTTGAAATAACGTCCCAGTGGAAGTGACGGATGGTTTTTGATGACGTCATTCTTTTATCGTAAATTAAAAGGTTGTTGATAATTAATCAATCATCACAACATTGTCTATTAAACTTCAGCTCTTTATCTCTATCTAATGTTATCTAATTCACATGTCTTCTAAATTTCGAATGCTTACACTGGATGCATCAAAATCGCCACAAATAGAAGAACTTTCACATATTTTGTAACCCTCCAAGCACTTTGCAAGGTTTGCGTTCCATGACGCCATCAGTCAATCATAATATTTAAAAAATGAAACCTCAATCTACTAGCTCCAAAACAATGTTACTAAGAATTCTCAACAAGATATTATATTTCCTAGTTCATAAGAACAACATCCAATATTTCCCAAGCACCCAGTCCACACCATGCCTCTACTTGTTGCATGATCTATATCTACATGATTTCTTGCCCGCAAACACAAACATACTGTAAATAACCAATTTACAGCTGAACCATACAGAATCCTATCATCATCGTATATTACTCGGTACAAATCCCTGCAGACGTCCATAGTTACATCCAAATATTTTTCGCAGCTTGTTTTATTGTTTCCCTCGCTCATACATCACTAGGACCGCAGTGGTAACCGTTGAGTGTTTTCAGCGGGTAAGCGCTTGAAACAAAATGGCGACCGCTAGAATCAAGATGGCCGCTGATATGGAAGTGTGCTGTTAAATTCAAAATGGCCGCTGATATTAAAGTGAGCTTTAAATTTGGTTTGAAAACTGCTTGAAGTTAAAATAGAGAATTTTACAGTAATGTTATATTACAATTGTTATACTTTACTATTAAAATAATAATTATTATTATCAACATTTTTTATGACATATATGATAAAAATATATTAATAATTCGGTGTGTATTTACGAGCTATACTTCAAAGATATCAATCCCATTATCATAAAACATTAGTTATAACAGTAGAACATAATATCTATTTTTAAAATTGTGATAACAACATTTCAAATTCTAAAATCGAAAGCGCTGACTAACTTCGTGGTAACTCAAACTGTCCAGCGATGTTAGCGCTAAATAAGCGCTTTAAACGGCCATTATATAAATCTGGCGTTAGCGCCTCGTCTAACGTAACAATTGGCAACCAGTGCTAGCCGCAATTTATTTGTTGTCTACATATTGTTAGAACTATTTGCATGAACATTTTGGTCTGAAATCTAATTATAATGCGATGTTGTAGTTTAGAGTATGTTAATTAATGAGGATAATATCAGTTGTGATTATCGCTCTGGGGTGTAGTCAAACCATCTGTAATTATGAGTGATACTTCATTTAAATTAAAATAATTGTTTTAGCATATAATAAAGTAATACTAAATCAGCATTTATACGTCCTTCTACTGGGCACAGTCTTTTTCCCATATAGGGAAGGATTGAGCACCACGCTAGCCCGCTGCAGATTGGCAATTTTAGATTCCAATATTTTGAATGCAGTTTTCCTCACTATGTGTCCTTTACCGTTTGAAAGTAATGTCTTAGAATAATTAAGAAAGTTTATGTATAATGTACCATTTTACAAAAATGTGACCAATTTCTGATTAGGTTTTTCTCTGTGTAAAATGATAGTCGGTTCAACACAAGTATTTTCAACATTTTTATATCAAAGTAAATAGACAAGATTTATGAAAGAAATACCTTAACGTAACAACAAGATTGAGCAATCTTATACCTGTATGTAGGTATGCCTACATAAATTATTCAATACAATTTACTCTAAAATTTCGCGCTAACCAATCTTTTTCGCGGCCGCATAAACACATGATTACATTTCCACACAATGTTTTCGTTTTTTAGGGTTCCTTATACGTAGGCTTCCCACAAATCTTGTAACTACTGAAACTGTTCTGTCGCCTGCTGCTGACTATGTTGTCGTTTTATATCATAGTGGTATGTATTTTGTGGCTAGTGGTTCGTGGCCCTGACTGCTATTTCGGAGGTCGTGAGTTCGACCCTCATCCAGGACAAAGTTTGTATGATAAGCATGACTATTTGGTTTATAGCTCTACTTGGTTCTAGACTAAGAGACATTGCGTGAAAATCGTGGAATATGTATAATTTATTTATTTTTATTGCCACTTCAATTCATGTTAGCATTACAATTCTGTAAGTTTGTAACTATCTTTTCCACTTTCACAGTTAAAATGGTAAACAGATTTCGATTGATGTGTCGGGAACAGGTAACCTTGAGTACGAGTATTTAGTACTTCGAAAACAATAAGGATATTTTGCCGATATTCACTAAATCCATTCAGTTCATTATGGCTCTATGAATGGATAATTTCCCAGAAATTCCTGTTTTGAACTCGATAACCTGTACAAACAAATAAGAGCGGTGAAAAGATGCTTGTATTCATTTATATTCAGTTGTATCTGAAGAATCAACTAAAATGTGACGGAACATATCGTGTACGAATCTGTTCCGTACTTGACCGATTTTTTATAGCCACACGCTCCTTCTGCTAAGATTAGCAAAGTTATTACAATCTTTCATAAGGCCACATAAAAGTTTTTTTTTTCTTAACATCGTGGTTAAGGGTTATTTTTCGGTTGTAAAAATTTAAGTATCTACACTTATGTCTCTTTGGAGATAAGTAGTATAATAAAATGTGAGTTACTTTTGGCCCTAAAATATAACGATACAAAAAAAAAGAAAATATTGACTCATGTTTTTTTTCAGCTAAATGATCTATTGCTAAATATTTGTAGACGGGGCGTTATCATGATGTAAAAATAATCGTTATTTTAGAAAATAGGCTTAGACTAAAGGTTGTTTTTTTCTGAAATTATGTATGTTTAACACAACACATATGTTTTTAACACATGTTAAACAATATTATGAAGTTGATAAATCTGTACTTGTTATAGTAATATCATTGTAAATAATTTTATATCTCTCTGCTGAGCTGTCATGGCTCTTCATCGCGAAACCTGTTCGATTTTTTTTAATCAGAGATTGCAGACTGCAAGACAAATATATGCTTAAAAATTAAATTACAATTATTTTAATTCAATTTTTTCATGGATGTTTTTATTTCTTTTTAAGTAGCTATCCAAATTCTGCTAGATTTATATATTTTTTTGAGATTTTGAATTAAAAAAAAAACATTATTTTTCTTTAGATTTTTTCAAATAGAAAGAAGTAGGAATTTATCTGAGAGATTTATACCATACCCAGTGGTTATCCTATTGTGCTAATCCATTTAGCGTTTACCAATACTATGTAAATTCAGCGTACATGCCTGATTACAGTAATTAATTAATTAGGCTGACCTAAATTCCTTCTTCGTACTAGATTCTGAATTACTGATTAGACGCCACTATTGTTTACTTTGTGTACGTTATTGTAATACGTTATAGTGTTTGCTATTAATTTTCGGAATTAATCCTTTGTTTATTGTTGATTACTCGACAGCTGAACAGACATGGAATATTTTATATCCTATTTTGTTTCTTTAATTTTAAATTTCTTTTACTTTTGTATCGTATAGTTCTACTTAGATTTTTCTTAAACATGTGATACTTCGTGTACAATACATTCACCAATTATACAGTACATTCGCCAATTAAAGGTCGTTCCATACTTATAAAATTAGTTATTTTATCACTTATTTTTAAATAAATGTAAAATAAATTTATAATTGGCGACTGCGTTGATTTACGTCTTGCAGTCCTCTAACTAATAATTTACTGTACACAGAAGCTGTTGGTAAACCTCATCAAATAAATAAATAAAAAAGTGACTAAATAAAACTACAAACAATATATTATTAAACCGTGATTAAAATGTTCGTAACCCCAGGTCTTGAGAACACAACCACAATGTTTCGAACCCCCGCCTAAATCTAGTGAACGAAACCACAACGTTGGCAACCCCTGTTCCTGTGAATCTCGACCACAATGTTTAAAACCCCTGCTCATATTTACACAGGCCAAGGTACGATATCAAAGCATCGGAAAATCTTTCCCTCGTTAAGGTTTCCCACGGAGATTTAAGATCAATGACAAAATCGTGACTTGGTTGCTAAGTTAGGAACAACAAGAGTGTGTTGCTTAATATTGCTGGTTTGAACGAAGGGTAAGACAAGACATGGCTTTGAGATATTGTAGATTTTCTTTTATTTTTATGAATTCCTGTTAAAAGGATTCATATTTTTGTGTGGCATTGTTTTGGTCATAGTACAAGAGTTAGTGGATCACACAAATTGTTTGTCCAATACAAGGATCAAACTGGCGACTCGTAACATAACGCTTTAGTTTTATTAATACGTATAAAGTAATATAAACTGTAGAATTTTCAGAGGAAGTCTAAGTATTATATTATATGACGTCTTTAAAGTTAATTATTACATTCGAACTCCGAGACCGAAAGAAGAAAATTCCAAAAATAAAATTCTAGATTTTGGCCAAAAATAATTCGACTTTCAAGTACTAAATTACTAAAATAAGCTAAATAAACCCTCTATTACTGTAAGTATGACATAAAATATATACAGAAAAGCCAATTACACTGAAAAATGAAAAGCTAGGGTAGTTATTTTACCTGAAAGTACTATAAAACCAGGCCACACATTATAAAACAGAATTCCCATTTGCAGTCGCGTAATTACAACTATTTATAATTAAGCCTCAACAATGGTGGGTCAAATTGAATGCACGGCAGTGTATTCTGCTGTAATGTAATTTACGGACAGACATTCTTTGAATCGGGATATCATGAGTATTTGATCGCGTAATTAAGATTTTTTCTCTGGCAATAATTAATTTGCATTGATTTATTGTGTTTGACTGAAAAAAAAACATAAAAATGTAACTATATCTTTAGAACCATTAAACTATTCTATATCCAAACATGTATAATATTATTATGGTTACGTCAAAATTAATTAGATCGACTTAGATTTTCGTTTCACTCAAAAGCGTTTGAGCCAAACAAAAAGTTACGTATTATAATAGCCTTTTATTTAAATTACTAGCTGTTACCCGCGACTTCGTTCGTGAAAAAAAGAGGGTTGAAGAACTATATGTTGGCTGATCCTCAAACCTACTGAAACAAAATTTCAAGAGAATCGGTCCAGCCGTTTCGGAGAAGTAGATACGGTAACTAACATTGTGACACGGGAATTGTATATTTTATAAGATATCTAAGATTACAAACTGAACGAAAAAAAAACACTCTGAATTGAAATCGTATTTCTAAATTGAAAAACGACACGTAACAAGCGCGAGTTATTTAAGCATATAATTCTGTAGCGAGCTAGGCTGCACAACGCCTGCCCTGTGAGCGATAGACTAGAAATACTGCTGTCCGATATTGCGATTCATAGATTGTTTACGGTTCGATTACATTCGACTATCACTTTATCGATATGTATGTACACTAGACTTATGTGTATCTTTATAGGTTGTTTTATATTTTTTTGAGTGTGGTGTGTGGTTGGAAGGTTTGGTGAAATATTGTATTTAGTAAGAGAACTGTTATAAGGTACTAGCTGACCGGCCGGTAAAACTAAAATAAAACCCGTTGATTTGTTTATCGTGAATTAAAAACAAGAGTCGATTGTTGAATCAAATTTGTTTGATAGGTATGTATTTTTTGACTAATAAATTATTATGAAATTATAGAAACTTTTCTTACATTTTGTAAGTATTTAGGAGTGGTCACCTAATTACTGAGGGGTTTTAAAATAGATATTGGACAATTCTAAGACTAAGAATCGGTCCAGCCGTTTTGATGGAGTTTAGTGACAAACACTACATAGTATAAAGCAAAGTGGCTGTCTCTATCTGCATGTCCTCTAAAATCTTTAACACTACGCAACTGATTTAGAAGTTGTTATTTATTTATTTATTTCACCACTGCTAAGCTGGGGTTGGTCACTTTTTTATTATTATATTGATAGAAACAACAACAGAAAAATGAAAAATATATATCGCCCGGAGGTTTATTTTGAAACGCAATAGTTTTGTGTGATCCATTGTGTTTTACGAGTAACTAAATATTTCGTCACTTTTTTATATTTTTATAAATAAAAACAATTTGAATTTATTTAGATTGTTTGCTGTATCGAGAGTTTTGTTTGCTTATTCAGTAAATATTACTAATGTTTTGTAATTTTAGGAATTATTTTAAGTCTGTTTGATCCGGATTGATTATAACTATGAAAACAAAATCACTGAAACAAAAAACAAAAAAAATCTATAAGTTAAATAAAATGTACTTTAGCCCTCGTATTTTAAAATGTTATGACAAAAATTCAGAGTGAAAATCAGATACAGAAAGCTTTGTAGTTTTTCCCGTTTCAGTTCAGCGCCAATATTGGTAAAATTGAACATTTGCTATCCTTTGGGGTCCGTTTGGCACAAAGTTTTATTCTAAAGGTTACTGACGTACACAATATTATATTTTTGTTTTGGAGTGTTGCTTTTGGAAAAAGGGTTTGATAAAATCTATTGTTATTACGCTGGTATTTATTATTAATGGTTTTGATGTGTGATGCTTTAAAAAGTACGTATGTCTTATATATTTCACTAAGAGACAGATACACTAAAAAAAATCCTGTATTTACTCTTTTAATAAAGATTTGGAGGGCAATATTTTTTTTTCATCATTATCATCAAAGTCGTTTCCTCATAGATTGGGGATCGTGACTATCATTCTTTTTAGGAAGCCAAAAATTGATGGATTTTGTTATAATATTGAAACTATTTGAAACAGCGGCAATAACTACAGATTGTCATTCATTAAACCTGTTATATTAATTAGGTTAGTCATTTTGATACCAAATCATTTCAATATTAGCCCAAAAATTAAAAGAAAAATCTACGGAAATTTCAAATAAAAATAACTGTAAAATAAAAAAAAAAACAACTCTATCTAAACGAAGGCCTTCGCTTCACTAACATGGGACAGTTTTGTTTTTTTTTTCAATTACACCAATCGTTAACCTGCTCGCTTTAATTAAAAACAAAAACATTTATTTTTATTTAAAAAGTCCTCAAAAATTTTCTCATCCTTTTACCTGAAGTAATTTCTCAAGCAACTTGACAACAAGAAGTGATAAAATATAAGAGACAACGCTAAAGTGTGAGGTTTCATGACGGCATCTAAGTTAAATTGCTTTGCACTTTCGTACCTGAAACCCTTTTAAGAATCCAATTTAACATTACCGTTTCCGAGGTCTGACTTTGAGTAGAACACCAGTTATTCTAAATCAAGTTTATATTTCTATTTCTTTTTCTCATTTGTTTTAATTAACAACTAGCGACTGCGACGGTGCAATTCTGATGTGTTATACATTATATGTATAAAACTGTGCTCTTGAATCATTTATTAAAAAAACCGAATCAAAATCTATTTTTCATCAGCCCATCGCAGTCTACTGCTGGACTTAATGCCTCACTAAGTGTATTGAGTACTTTTCAAGATTAAGATTACTTAAGGATAGACGAATAGCGGAAATCTTTGTTTTATTACTATAAGGTGATTACTAATCTTTTATTTCGTGGTTTTCAGTAAATACATGTCGTCAAAAATGCCATAATTACTTATTATGCCATTTTGTTTTAGCTCAAGCTATCTCTAGGCACTCCAAATTTAATCACTAAAAGTTGAGTGGTTTAGTTGCGAAACCGTCACAGACAGACTAATTGAGTTGCTTTCACATTCACGATACTAACATATACTTTAGATTGTGTTATTTTTTGCACAAATATTTTTGTGTTAATGAACATTGTTATTATTCGTTTAGCTTTGAAAAACTAACTAGTTTAATTTAGATCACAGTGTGAGTGAATGAATTTTGCTTTCATATGAATTTGAATATAAATTAGATTTTTAGTGTTATTTTGCTATTGTATCTTTGTTATGTTTTAGTTCATTGTTTATTTTTTTTAATGGTGGGTATGATAAATCAAAATATTTTTTTTTTATTTAAAGTACCTTTTCAGGTACTTTTAAAACGTTAGACAGGTGCAATTATTGACTCTAGTTGCTCGGTTCCAAAATATCATATCAATGTCATAAAGAAATCGGATCGCTCAGAGATATAAGGCCATTTTATTTATATTCCGATAGTATAATTATTATATTGTATAAAATTATATCGTGTATACGTACCTAAATTTACACAAAGTAGAGTTCTTTAAATGCTACATGTATTCTTAATAATTAACTAGGTACTCCAAGTTTCGTCATCATTAAGATCGTTGTATCAGCTAATGTGTATTCATTGTGTGTGTAACCCCACGATGCAAGGTTTTAATTCTTAAGTTGTAAAAAGAGATCATTTGTATCATATTATTTTACAAAATAAATAGTACCTACATAATTAAGAGACCAAAATCAAAACAAAGATGGCGCCACCACGTGAATCTCAAAACAAATCTGATATACTTACAAAAACGGTAACAAATGAAGTGGAAAACAGTCGGGGGAGTTAAAACGCGATGTTAGAAGCTCCGTCATTTACATAAGGCACCGAGAGACGTAAAGGTGATCCGTGCTTCGAGTAACAAACGCATACCTGATGAAATTTCAAATCAGATACCGATGATAGTGCTGTCTGCGTCTCGAGTTTTAGAAGTTATGTTGTGATTGAGACGAGAGTACGTAGTGGGGTGTTTTAAAGCTAAAAACGATAAATGGTGTATTTTAAATAGTTTGAAGATTGTAAATTAGTGGTCATGTTTTGTTTTTGAATGGACGTGAAATATGTTGTCAAATTTTAATGTCACGATCATGTCAATTTTTTTTTTCAAAATATTGTTTTTTTTATCGATTTTTTGATCAAACAATTTTGAATAAAATGTTTTAGGTGCAGAATTTTCAGATCTGTACATCGTTTTTTTTCGATTTTTTTGAAGTTTATTGTGTGATATATTTATTGTGTGCTACATAAAAGTACCTAATTAAAAAAAATATTGCTCTACCTGTGATAAACTAAAACAGCTTATAAAGACCACCTTAAAATTACGTTTATATAAAAGATAAAAATGTAGCCAAGAAAACCCATAGTTTTACTAAGAACTAAACCACTAACCCACCTTTCTAGATAAGGATTTAGCTTATGAACCAATTAATTTTGCACACAGAAAATTCTTAATACCTTACGTGAAATAGTTTCAGTAAATTTTCTTTAAACTCGAGTTTAGTTAGAATTTTATACAAAAAATACATTTTGGTGCTTGTTAAGATACCTGTGGGTCTACTACTACCTCATAAAGTAATATTATTGCATGTGTGGAAGCGGGATGGCGCATTACACGGCTTAGAGCGGCGTCTCTCTTTCACACTCCTGTAAGATTATACAAAGAGGTTGTGTTAAGCTCTCTTAAAAATACATTGTTATGAACTAGTCTAGTCTTTAATTAAAACTAGAACAAATGAGAATGGCTGGAGGCCGCCAAGTTTATATTAACATGATGGAGATTACTAGTTCAAAATTAAGACGAACTTATACTCGGGTATTTAAATAAACAGATTGATCAAATCATTACTGGGCGTTTTTTCTATGTCCCCCTTTTTCCAATAGTGGCATAGTTAAAACATACTTTGTTTTAAGTCAAAATATTCATTTTTTTGGTTTTTTTTCGACTCAGAAATTTGAAGATTTTTTCTGAGCAGGTTGCGCTGGAAAGAAAATTGACTATGAAAGCAAAGTAGGATCCAAATGCATTTTTGAATCAGAGAAACTACAGCTGGGTTTTTAATAGAAATTGATATTTACACTCACAAACAGTACAGGTTTTTTCAACACCTTCTGACTCCATGTATTCTCCACTACTTTAACCCCCTCTTAATCTCAAAACATAATATCAAACGGAACAATACTTCTCAGTTCTCGTGTTTGTGGAGTCCTCATCCGTAAGTAAGTAGCCGCTGTTGTAAGCCTGCATTCAGTCACTCGTACAAGCTTACGTGTACCGAACGGCCGGGATAAAGTAGGAAATTATATAAATACGAACTGGATATTGGATTTAGTTTGGAAGCTATTGAGACTTTTTGTTTGGTTTTCTAACTTTTTAAGGCTGGTTTTGTGAAGTACAAATTTCTTATTTTTTCGAACAGAGTAGTTGCCTGGTGATATAAAAAAAAAACCTGACTAAATAATATTCAACATGTTATGACATCTATAATGCATGGATTGGGTTTTTTAATAAAATATGAATGGATATTTCAAATGAATAAAATTGTTAAAACATAAACGGAGATATCACAAAAAAAATGAATAGAGATTCAAAATGAAAAAAATAATTAAAAACAAAAATGTGGTTGACTGAGACTTTTATTTCCCTTTGCTTTATTATTTACCATATTTAGTATTTTTTTAGGTTACTAAGGCTTTTTTATGTAGCCGACTTTCTCTCATGGCAGTCATAGCAGACTACCTCTCATACTTTATTTTACTTCATTATCTCAAAACGCGTCACGCAGTCTCTTATCGTATTGATCTTCAGTCGCTCTACCAAATTCAAATTACAAGATCGACTTATCTGTTCTTTTGTTTTCTGAAGATTGCTTACCCCTTACTCAGACGCAACATAAGTTTGAGGCCTTTAAATGTTTAAATTAAATATTCCTTAACATTTCCACACGTTTATCAAGTATACAAGATTAACTAGTCTTACGAGTACTAGACAACTGATTAACATACGTTTATATTTCTAAACACAATCATACATATTATAGATAACTTACACCCAGACACAGAACAAATGATCGTGCTCATAACACAAACATTTGTCCTGGGTGGGAATCGAACCCACTACCTCTGGTATAGCAATCAGAGCCACTAACCACTAGACCAACAGGCCAGTCAAAACAAAACAGAACAGGTTTGTCAGTCACTACGGTATACTATAATTTAAAGCGAAGAAGACGACAAAAGACTACAGAACTCGTAAGATATATAATATTTTGCAATGAAAATTTCCAAGATTTCCAATTCCACAAGTGTATTATAATGATTGTTTTTACACTTTCAAATACCATTATTCACTTGGAATTCCGTGTGATGTCCGGATATAAAGAATAGCACCACCCCATATCCTCCACTGGGTGTCGTAAAAGGCGACTAATGGACCTTAAGACCCAGTGCACTGTACCAAGCACCTTGGGTCACCCGAATGGTGGCGGGTAAACAACCAACAATCGCATTCCCAAAGAGGGTTAGTGTCAGGCAGGCGGCCGACTATAAAACCATAGCCAAATCTTTAAGCAACATGTCTAGAAGACGTGTTGCGCCGACCCCAAGTGAAATGGGATAAGGGCAGGAAGATGATGTTGACTTGGAATTCCGTATAGCTCAATCTACAAACTTAACAATGTAACAAACATTGGTTTCTATTATTTATATTTTATTGTCATGCTGTCCTACGCCCCTGATGGGCAACAGTTTTGCTCTGTATCATCCATAATTATTATTCTCGGCTCCAGACACTTTCTTCCAAAAAACAAAAAAGTAGCGACATTTTTTCTTAAACATGTTGCTAGTTCCATTAAAATATATAAATACAGCGTCCTCAAGGCCACATAAATCATGATTACTCAAATGTAATGCTGCGGTCGAATCAATCATAATATTGAAGATATAAATGATCGATCGACAGAATCGTCTGTTCCAATGCAGGCTTATCGTTCAAGACTGTCTTAAGTCTGAGATGTAACCACGACTTGAGTACTTTGAACATTGAGCTAGAGACCAACCACTATCACATTACTCCATGTCATATTATTCCAAGTGTGAAAGAGAGACGCCGCTATACGCCTTGTACCACTCTCTCGCTTCTGCTACTGCACTGATGTTAGTTGAAGAGCTCGTGGTAGAAGGTTACAATACTTTGACTGCAGTTTCTTGTATAGATCTACAATTTAGATCAGATTACCAAGTGATTTAGAATTAAGTTTCTTTGGAGTATTGATGTTGAATTTGCAAGTTATTTGGCAAATGTGAATCGGTTACCTATTACTTACTTAAACCATGATGTTTAACTTGAATGCGTCATACAAAAATATTCTGCCTACTACATCGTTTTACGTTGTCTGAATAATATACACCACTTTGCTACTAACAGTATATTAGGAAAAGCAACTTGTCAGTAGTGGATTAATCTAATAGACCTTCTAAACAAAAATCTGGATTATACTTTCCGAAGTTTAAAAACCAAAGTTATTTCGAATTTTAAAAGAATAAATTCTGAAAGAAATTACCAACTAACAAAAACCAGCCGACAGTATAATTCCTACAAAAAAAAAAACAAAACACAACCGGCAGCGTAACTGCCAGAAAATACGCCCTTAGAAACGCATCACTCAGTCGTTGAAACTGTGTTGTCATGGGTGCATTAAAAAGGAAACTTCATATACAAACTTTGTGGAAGGGCAACGTTGCTCTCATATATCCCAGTTAACCGCCAACTTTAATGGTACTAAAAGCTGACTGGATCAAAATTTAAAAGTTGTTCACAAAAAATGTTTTGTTACCAACCTGTTTTCAGTTTGTTTTTGAGATTAAAGCTGGTTATACACGAATTGCTTTTACTGCATTGTACACTTTATTCTTTTAAACTATGAACATGGATGGTACAGGGAATTATATGAAAAAAAAGGAGACGATAATGTGACGTCTGATAGGGAGACTGAAAAAAAATTAGTTGCACCGACCCCAAGTAAAATGGGATAAGGACAGGGAGCTGATAATCCATTTAAACTATACTTCTTGTCTAACCAGACCTCAATCGTAATAAAATTCTGAATAGGATTGTGTTCTGAACATAATTATGTTGTGGCCTTATCGTAAAATTTGCTCACTATATAAAATGCTCGTGTAATTCAAGTAATGGTTACATTCCATGAAATGGTTGACTGTCTATTAGCCACATCTGGATATCTTTTAGGCACAGTTGGGGAACAGTGATAGAAAATGGTATATCTAAGTGGGCAATTAGAAACGTGACTATTTCACACATCTCGTTTTCTAAGACACTTTGACGTTCGCTCTCTTAATTCTTTTGTTTCATCACTCGGTTTTTGTTTTATCGATCAGTTGACAGTGATATTTTGAGCATGCGGTTTTAACTACCTACTCAGTGGCTGCTCTGATGTATAGCGCTACAAGGATCTTTTGGCATGTGGCCGAAATAAAAAACAAATGCTGTTATAATTATATAAAAAAAACTATCACTTTTAGATTCTTGTTGCGAAAATGTACAACAACACCGTCAAGTTAATATTATTCACGTGCCAAAAGATCCTTGTAGTACAATATTATGATTATTTGGTTAACAGCTCAATATATTCGTGTATTACCGGCCTTATTACTACGGTTGGCTTATATTTTATTAGGCGCGAAAGGAATTATTTTGAAAGTTGTATCATGGAATTTTAATTCCGATGAGTCAGACCTAAGTTCAATAACCCCGGTAGGCTGTGGCGAGACACTTATGGTAATAAAGGCTTATTGAAAATGAATCTTACTAATTTTGCTAATTATGTGTTGTGTTTCAGCCTATTACTACATTGTATAGAACAAAAACGGTAATCGCTGCCTCTGTCACTAAAACACTCTGTCTTTAAAACTACGCAAAGGATTTTCATATACTTTTTTATTAAATATAATATTTGAATAGGAAGGATTATAGGTATTTTGTCAGTATTGCAACCGTGCAAAGCTGGGCGCGTTATTAGTCATTTTAAAATTCATATTTTTAAGATACTATACAACGACAAGGTTACTATGCCAGTGTTGGCCACGACCCTTGTATTAACTATGCCAGTAAAACATTAAAAGGACTCATCAGAAGTAAGTTAACCAGTAACTGGAATGGTTTGCTAATAATAACCACGTCACTTACGCTGTGGTTAGCAAAACGACGGCAATTATGTAAAACGACAAGTCGACACGTTTTTAATCACCGGACTGACATGCGACTGAACGGTTTATATTTTTAATAGACTGTAGTTGTAAAATGAATAGAACAGGAAAAGCTTTTTAATTATTTTCTTCCCTTCATTATTTTCCTTTTTGATTCATGCATTCCTTTGCTGTGAGATTTCTTTTGTTTTCGATAGACATACAGTACTGACCTTGATTGTGGTACTCTGAACTGACGAGGTTCACCGATGGAGTTCCTTAACAGTTCTTCTCTATGAGAATGAATTTTTGGAACCGCGCAACTAGAGTAAGTAAGTAACGTTTCGAAAGTGATAAGGTCTACTTGAAATAAAAACCTTTTGATTTTGATATTATCCTGTTTAAAAACCGCGCAAATATAATATAATACATAGTAATAAAGGTGTCAGTCAATCAGTGGCCTCTAATATCTAGATCTAGATGATTGAAACAGCAGCCGTGTTCATTTATTTGCTTTAGGCACTTGCGGTGGTGGCTGACAAGTCCTATACGAGAACGACAACGTCGGTCGCAATGTCTACAAAGGAACTGTGTTCCCGGTGAAGTAAAGGTGTATTGTATAGAAAAAACGTTTTCAGACGTCACGCACATAAAACAAGCATTTAAGGATCACATATATTTATGCTTGTTCTAAGCAGAGCTCAAAACCTCAACACAACTCGCACACATCTTTACTATGGTGACATATCACTTGATTAGCCGTTCCGACAAAATTATCACCAGTTAAAATAACAAGACGCCAGAGGAAAGTCGTCATCGAGGTCGTCCCCGGCGAAGGTGGTGCGACGATCTAGTCAGATTTGCGGGACGCTTGTGGCTAGAAATAGCAAAAGATAGAAAGGTTTAGAAGAAAATGGGGCAGGCCTTTGCCCAACTGTGGGATCTCAGGCAGGCCACATAAAAAAATAACAAGCATATTTCACGTAAACAGAACATATATGTGTAAGTATACGTCAGCATAACAAACATATTACAGACTCGGTCTTCGCCGTGACTTTCAAAACTTCTGACAAAGATGTTTAAGTATTTAAACTTTGTTATGAAAATGCGTAAACTTGACAATAGAACACATGTGGTCGCGACGGGGGACTCGAATACTTTTCTTATATGTTCTAGAACATTCTTTGTTTTGACGTTTTCTTGAGGTTACTGACTTAGTTGGTTTGAGGTGGTCTGATTAAGTTTTGTTGCGCTTTTTGTGTTTATTCGTAAATTGATTCTGTAAACTAGGTATGGGTGATTTTATATTCGTTGATTTTAGGGAAATTTTGCGCTACATACACTTTTTAAATTTATTATTATTGGTATTGGAGGGTGTGTATATATTTTTGACACGCTTTGTAGCCTAAAACTACGATATATCTTGGTTAAGAAAGTTTTGTAGATCAGAGATTAAAATAAAAATCTTAACACATTTGAGCATTAATTATCGAGTAAGATATCAACATTTTTAAATTTATAAAGAATACAAACTTACTCTAACTTACAGTAAAATTACTTTATACCTACAAAAACCCACTTTATTTACCAAGCACTAGGTAGTTAAATAAGCTAACAACTATGACGAAGTTATCACGATTAAAATCAGATCTCGGCAGACGCTCAGCAAAAACTTGAACTTGGCAATATCATCTAAAACTTATCCCATTAGGGGCACAAACTAGATTGATCCGGTTTCTGATCTGAATCGTGTGCCGGTCAACCGCTTATTTCGCCAGTTATCCGGTTATGGAAAGTTTAACGAGTGTGCGAAGTACATGTGATATTTTAATGGGTTTACTCAATTTAAACTTGGTTTATCTACTAGTGGTTTGAAAGCACTGCACTTAAAAAGTTTGTATGTTTTTAGATAGATAGATGTAGATACGCTAAAATAAAGAATAAAAAATATTTAGTTTGCTTTATGTAAAACAAGTTATGAGAAAATTTAAAAAAGAAAAATAACATTTAAGAATAATCCTACTTTAGTTTAGCCTTAGAAGCGTTTTTGTTTTTATTTTTTGACTTTACGAAAAGCTAAAACTAGAATAAGCTTAAATATTTTCAAGAGATCGAGTATCTACATCTTGTGTCACTGCACCACCTCTTGATTGACGTGCCTTATGCCTTAGGCGTTAAGTCCACCAATGCACATATTATTTATTTAAGTAGTATTCAGATCTAGTTCAAAAATGATTTTAAATCGATAAAAATAAACCCGCATAAATATTTCAGAACCTAATACCAACAATCCAAAGCCAGATCGCAAACTAAGAGTAATTGAACTACTTCATTACGAACTAAAGATCAGAGACTAAACGGGAGGAATCAAACTAATTACAATAACTAAGCCCCAAGGGTTAATAGTGATGTTCCTCAATCGAATCACGATGTACTTTTACAATCGAGTGCTCGATTAACGAGCAATTACTGAATTATTCATACCGTGCAAAGTAATCACTTAAATGGCTGAACCTATTGGAGCACTATAAATTTATGACACCCTTACACAATATATTAAGGGTTGGCTGCAGTAATGGTCGCCTGAGGGTATAATAACACTTCATAATTAACGTTCTGATAACCTTCGATAGTAGGGGTGTCTTTTTAGAGGGTCAATTTGAAAGAATTTTGAATCGTAAAAAAAGTATTACAAAATGTTTATATTACTTTTGAATAAATTATGCAGAACTTTATTAATAATTATAATAATTGTCCTACTGCTGAAAAAAAATCCTTTCCTTATCATAAGTGAGACACTGTAATATACAGTACGATATCTTCCTCCCCCGAATGTATGTTATGAACAAAGAAAATTGCATAAAAACCTTGGAAACACTTTGGATTAAACCTACAGTTTTGGTCAACTAATTTTTTGAATAAATTTTGAAAAACTAATACACCACAATATATTTATACACGCAATAATAGATGCTTTTAAACCAAATTAACGTCGTAAAAGCAATGTTAATCATTAAAATGCTGCATTGTGAATAATACTTGTCAGAAACTGAATGGACTCTTGAAATGCAGCAAAGTAATTATCGTGTCCAATGAGAACAATAGTACATTATATACATATTTTATTTTGTCACCAATTACTCTTTCTACGAACTTAAATTAATTACGGGAGTAAAACAAAAAAAAGGGGAACAATACTTCAGTTCTTTTCAAACAAAACTGACTTTTAATCCAACGTAATAAAGCATAGAATCTATTAATATTCAATATGTATATCCAAGATGGTCATCAATCAAGTTGATACTCTATTGTAGATAGATAAGGCTTATTTTTAATTGTAGGGTAACAAAATATCGTGACAGATCATCAGTCAAGAGAAGACAGTGTCTTTGGGTGATGGAATGAAATAATCAGCTAAAAGCATCGATCTAAACTGACCGACTGATTGAATGAGTTTTTACTAAAGAACGAATGTATTGAAAGTTGGGTGCAATCTTTTTTGTACCGTTTTATAAACAGCAGTGCGTGTTTATACAGGGTGTGTTTAAAAAAATAAGCTATGTTTATTAAAATTTTGTATAGCGGTTTAAAATGTATATCTAGCTAAAACTTTTTTGATAATTAAAACAGAATAACAAACTTTTTTTTTAATATGCAGCAATTTGATCAAAATGAGATGCATATAATTATATTTAAGAACGTTCCTGGTGTATTAAATAAATATGCATGCATTCTAGCCTTTTACATTCCTTCAAGCTTAAAAATAATTATATTCTTAACTAAATTAGAGACCTACCAACTTTGCTTTTAAATATAGATACTATTTCCACTACACTACATTTAATAGAACAAATGAGTCGTCACAAACTACTTTAAAATTCCCAACTATTGTTGTAAAGAAAATGTCTCGTTTTAATTTCAAAGTAAGGCCATTGACCCGTGTGTCCTTGAAAAGGGTTCAAAAACAGCAATAATACCGAAATTATGGATGAAAAACGTACAAATTGTAAATGTCTGAGAATATTAATTTTGACAGGATTTGAAATATATGAGGCAATTTGGTTTTGGTTTTATGAATATTTTTCATGTATGACTCGTATAACTGAAAAATACCAGATAGTCTTTTCTTTAAGTGATAAAAACTTTTTTTTAGAAGGACAATGGAAACACATTTTTTCAGAAAAAGCACCGTGTATGCCCGCGCTAATTACTGAGTTATCCTAAAAACTTAATTACAGAAATAATTCTAATAAAGTTCAGTAACTAAAATACCTGAAATAAGTGGTTAGTCGTTGCCCATCTATAGGAAACCAAAGAATAATAAAAACACCTTTAGAAATATTCTTTCTTTTTGCTACACCACCTCTTAATTTCGCGCCCTGTAGGACAAAAAAAAAATCACTTAAGAAAATTATATTATTGCTATTTCCTTAATACCCAGTTTCTCTATCACTCTAAGGTTAGCTGGTAGAAAATTCATTTTAAAATTAAGCTCGCCTGTGATTTAAAAATTAAAATTTTCGCAGAATTCGTAAAAAATTGAGTACAATAAAGAATAAATAAATAAAATACATATATCCCTTATTCAATAACGAGTAAATAAATACCATAAATGCCATAATTCGTCCCATACGGAACCAAACAACAATGCAATTACAGCAACAACGGCCGTATTAACAATACGATTTGGCAACAAAGGGAATATTAAGTCCGATAGGAATGTAGGCGGTTTACGAGCGAGTCCTGCTAACGAGGCGACGGGAGCGCGGTCCTGCTCCCGTTGTTATTTAGTGTGTAGCCGGCCTTATGGCATTAACCCGCGGTTAGTATTAGCACTTACACTTCATTAGTTTATCGGTTTTATGTTGATTCGTTTTCGATAGGATAAGTGGGGTTTCGAAATGATTTTTGTGATTTCCCTTTTCATGTGGGTCTAGCAAAAGCAAATTGTGGGCAAAAATTTACAAATATTATTGATAAATTGAAAATTAATTTTCAAATTACACAAAAAAGTATTCTAAAATGACCTTTGGAATTATTTACCTTACAATACCTAATGGCGGTTTACAGCGGAAAACCACTAGTTTCCGAAAAGCAGCTTTGCTCTCATAATAGTATCATTATGGGCGAATTTCCAAAACTAATAAATAACTTCAATATTACTAGCTCATAATATCCAACTACTACATACATGTCCTTTAGAAGATCGTAATGTATAATCCTTGAATATGAAACTTCCCATACAACAACTGCATAAACAAACATAACTTATGACGTAGTAACTCTATAATTACTGTCGCACTTAGATCACTCAGACTTGTAATTAACATTCGCAGCGTTCAAATGTTTGACCCGTCCCCATGCGGGGATCGAGCCCGCTATGCGTAGGTAATTGGCACGGGGTGTACATTCACGAGCAAAAATATCTATGTATACCTACTACATAATATAAATTTATTGTTTAGTATTGACTAAACAAGAAATATTTACAATTATAACTAAACTTATGTAACCATAAATAACATATTTACAAAGTGTCGAAAAATATAAATCAGATGATAAAACAACTAAGTCTCTCGCTGTCCACTGTTTGACATACACTTCTGCATATGGAATTGTCAAATTTATACAAAATTTATAATCAGGTACCGTCAGTGAACGAGCGTTATTGTATTTCCGTACATATTCACATGTTCATACACATCTAACCGACAATAGACTACTCGTAGTCATAACGCTACGAGTGGCCGCTGACAAAAAATATCGTTCAGTTTACGTTCGCAGTAATGCCCACAGTGAGCCTGCATACAATTGGCAGCTGCCTATAGCCTTGGTTAAGAAATTATCAAATGAATCCCACTAATATCGCAACCACGAAAGTTTTTAACTATGGATGGATAGATGTCTGTTATTCTTTCACCCACAAACCAGAATCAGTGTCGCTGAAAATTGGCATGGAGTTAACTGACACCCTAGATTAACACAAATGCTACTCTTAAACCGACTGTGTCAGAGAGGGGTCATGTTTTTGCAGCTATAACCGAAATTCGAGCAGGCGACGTCGCGGACTACAACAATGTCATATAATTTTAGGTAGCCTTAGACTCATTGCCTGAAACATTCAGAAACAATTCTATTAATATATTAGTTACCCCATATTTTCCCACAACACCCGCATTTAAAGCCAGGTATACTAAATAACCGAAACTTAGTAACACTAGACCATTTATAATTTGTATTCCCATCACAATTGAATGGTAATTGAGTGTTCTGAGTACCTTTTTGTTGTGTCCCACGAGAGGTCGTTAGGGTACTGCAAGCTGTTGGAGTACTACTGAGTACAAGTGAGTACTCTGGAACACACCTGCTGGGAATATCCCACCTATTTATTCATTGGGATATTCCTACAACGGTAGCTGTTGAAATGTTATTTTGATTCGTTTTTGTTTTGTATCATGTTTATTAGGGTATTTTGTGCTCTTGACTTGATTTAGACCGGAAGATATTAATTGGGTACGAAGTGTGTACTGCAGTATGTACTTTGTAATTGTTTTTTTTTTTGTGGCTAGTCTAGGATAATTATTTTTATAATAACTTTCGTGAGGATGATTCATACTTAAACGTTATAACGGTTTACTCACGCGTATTTATCGGGATAGCCCGACTAGTTTCGGACCCAACCGGAGTCCTTAATCATGAGCTGACGCGGCGGCGGGGTCGCGAGTCGAACTGGCTTTCGACTCGCGACCCCGACGCCGCGTCAGATAAATACGCGTGAGTAAACCGTTATAACGTTAAAGATAATTATTTTGTTTGTACTCGGTATGCAAGAATTAAATATTATGCAAGATTAAATAAAATTGCAAATGGATAATTATAGTGCCTCAGCGTTTATTTCTTCTTAGAGTGAGAAGGGCTGCAATACAAAAAAAAGGATTTTTATGTCACTAAATCGTGAATTAAGGATACCTACGTTTTCTCACACGGAAAACTCTTGAAACAAGTTTTGATAAATTGAAGTTGTAGACACTTTGTTGACAATATGTGCTAACACAGGTGCAGTTAATATTTTCTAAGTTACTCTTACTGCTACTAGTTGACAGACTATGACAGGACATAAAACTGTTTCTTCTAAAGGTCTCATACTGTAATATAATTGGCAAGTGGTGATAAGCCTGCTGGATGAATTGCAAACCATTCCCACGCATCGACCAATACCGGTAAAGTTATATGACGGTTCAAGTTTCGTCAGTAAGAGTCTGACACTATCTACTACCTCCTATAAAGTAGGTGCCCATGAGGTCCCTTGTCTTACATAAAAAGCCTTTCCGGTCATGCAAACAGGCTCTGTATCACTGCGTTGAATGGTTTCTAAAGATCTAATTAGTAATAATTTCATTGCAAAAAAGTCGTCTTTCAGTCTCTCCAAATACAGTGTAACAATCAAATTTGTCAAAACTGAAATGTGAGTCCATATTCGTTTTTTAGAAATGACGTAGCAACAAGTTAAACTTTATATTTAACTATAAACAAATAATAAGACGAAAGAGATGGTTCGAAAACAAGCTTTTCTAAAATAATGCGGTAAAATTCGAAATAAAGATAGAACTAAATAAAAAGTTTCACACCGAATTTTATACTAATGTTATTTTACTACAAAATAACATTAAAAAACGAACTAATTACAATAAGTAATTTGCTCATAATTTATTGTTTCTGAACACACAACGATTTTGGCTCGACTAGCAAACAATCAATTAGGCAGGCGTTAATTGAAGCCAATTTATTTTTAAGTTAACTATAAAAGTGTTTACAATTGATTTATTGCCTCTTTATATAAATAAGTATCTTAATTAATTAAAGGTCAACGTCCTTTGGTTGTGGCTTTTAAGGCTACGGGTCGTGAGGATTGAAAAAACAAAGCAATGTTAGTACAATATCATACAGTAAAGCTACATTCTGTAATGTATGGTCCGTGAAAATATTTTCAAATTGAAAAAATATTCAAAAATGGATCTTATATTAATATGTCTAGAAAGTTTTTTGCATTATTCTGGTGTTTACTCTGGTTTATAGTAAAGATACATGTGTTTTCGTATGGTTAGTAACAAAAAAAAATAGTTTAAACCTAATTTTGCGCGTTTCAGTACATTGAGTGTTCTATTTCGTTTGCCCCACCTACATCCGCTGCATACCATACCTATTTTACCCTAGCCTTTACCTAAGCAACGTCGGAGTCAGTCCTATTCTCAGATTTAAGATACAATCGTACCTGACTGGAACTAACTCAATACAGAATAAAAACTCCATCAAAACACAAGTTTAATTCCACATCGATTTTGAAACTCTTTTTTTTAATCACAACTCTACATTTTTTATCATTGTTCATTTAATTTCCAAACCCAAGCTTTTACCACAAACCATTTTCCAAAAGGCTATGAGTATCGCTTTCTATAAAAAATACACCTTTCATAACACAAGAACATACCAAAAACCCCTTTTACCATGGAATACCGATACCATTCATAAATTTCACAAGTCGCCGCCCTAACGATCTAAAGCTTCGAGTTACCGCCTCTTTAACTAAATGCAATGAAGTGTTACTAACTCTATGTTAATGGGGCCGTGTCCAAGCTGTGCTGTGCTATTTGTGCTGGATTTCTGTATTATAGACAAAATATAATGCACTGGTGTGTACGGTGTTGGTATGATATTTAGTTTGGTGGATTAGAGTTAACGATGTTTATTTTTTGCGATGGGAATTCGACTTCTTGAATATGTTTAGTATTGATACTTTTACTGAAAGAAGGTACAGCTATTAAAAGTGGACCATAACCAGGGTTCTAGGTTGACATATAAAAGAGTACATTTCTGCAACGAGCTACTTGAGGAACTTGGACAAATAATTATAATTAAAACAATATCAATTTTATTTGTTTTAATCGAATGTATAATGTATATTTTTAACAAATAAATAAAAAAAAAGTCTCTACTGAACTAATGACACAAAATTGCGTCACAAAGTGCAGTAAAACCTCTACACAAATTACTTTTAAACTATATAACAAGTTCTTACAGACAGAACCTCATAATTTCCTTTAGCTCTCATCAATTGGGTCCTAATTGGCCATCAATCCAGACGACGAAGCATCAAGGGGTCTACCATTATCTCCTAAACTAAGACTGTTGCAACTGAGGAAGCGAGACAGAGCGATACATTGCGTAGAGCAATGTAGAGCAACGTCTTGCTCCAACAAATGCAACAGCCTTTTGTTAAAAGATAGTGGTAGACCAGAAATTAGGCCACCGCACAAAAAGGTCATACCGTCGATAAAATGCAAGGGCTGTGAATAGAAAACAGTATTCTGACGATAGATAAAAAATATAGAATGGAAATAACTGGCGGGTTCTTTATAGTGCACGATTTTATGGATTTCTGTGGCAGTTTGGGGAAATAATTGAATTTACTGAAATTGACTTTTGTTTGCTTCTTCTACTGATTAAGTCATTTATCATGTTTTCACTTTCTCCAAAATGGTGTCAAAAACTGTTAAAATTCGATGAAAGTCTGAATATTTTAGGTTCTCTTGGGCTTGGGTTTAGATGAGCATGTAAAGTAAGATGGCAATTGTTTAAGCATTTTCAATTTAGTACAATTTGGTAATATTGTAAAAGGCTGCGAGCAGATCTATCTACATGGTGTGTTAATAATCTAAAAATGTATTCCAAAAAAAAAGTTTCTTTCAATTTAGAAACTTTAAGTATTATTTTTTTCTCCCTCGAGACCGCCACAATACTATAACCATTCATTTTAAATGACGTTAAAAACAAAAAAAAATCGTATTAAAGTTTCAATAGCACCCACAGTTTGGCAATCTTCCACGTTCTGGTAAAAATAGCGGCGAAAATTGCAGCGAAGTGTCGAAAAACAAGTAATTTTCGAACCTTAGTAATTACTGGAGCACTGAGATGTTCAAACAAGTTTGTTACAAACGTAAAGTATTTTAAGGATCCATTTTATTTTATATCCTATCTTATAATTACATTTATAGGTAGTATCCTACTGGATGAATGAATGTTTGTTACAAAATTATTATGTTAAAATAAAGTGAACGTCAAACTCATGAATGTTTGCCAAACCTTTTAAACCAACTCCTACTACTTACAGCTAAGCGGACAGGATACGTATTCCTGGAAATGGCACATCGTACTACGATGCTTAAAGAGTCTGTCTTTCTTTATTAGACAAGATTTACTTGAAAAACTATGCCTAGTTTAGTATATTATTTCACCTCGGTGTGTCGTGTCGTAACCGTCTCGTCTGCTATAAAAGGATCAATCTAACTGTATTCAACGTTTTTCGAGTACCAGGCTTCCTATTCAATGCAAACCTGTCAGTTTCGAAAAAAAAGCACACTGGCTGAATAGAAACGTCAGATGTAATAGAAAATGTATATTTTTTTTATATATTGAGCGACGGCTTACCATTTTGTTACGAATAGTATTTTTTGTAAGTTACTTATGTTTATATTTGTTTTAAAATAGAATTCAGAGGAATTTTATGTGAACATATTTTTGATGTAATTTTCAATACATTTCTGGCATACATGAAAGAGCTTGATTAAAATTTTAGAGTGGAAATACATATTTCACAATGAACCGATGATTGCTAAATAATTACTTAAAATAATTTATTTAAATAAAATGTCACTTAGCTTGTGATACAATTTTGCTGATAGACGGTCACCAGAGACATAATAATAGAGTCCCTTACCACCCTTTGGCTCAGCCGGAAAAGGGAAGTCAACTTTTCTGAAATGTCACTACAATCTTCAACCTCACTAAAAATAGGGCGACCTAATGACTCGTACAAAAATCCATGATAAATAATCTTCGTAATGCGTAGTGGCATCGGCCGAATAAATGGAGTCATCTCGACTGGACAGAATTATTGTGACAAATTATACAAATACTAGCTGTTGCCCGTGACTCCGCCCACCCGAATGTCGGTTATAGGTGCAAGAACATTACCCCCTTTGATAAAGTCATTTAAAGAGTAGCCTATGCGTTAATCCAGGGTGCCGTCTAAGTCCACAACAAATTTTATCAAAACTTGTCCTGCTGTTTTAGAGTAACAAACATCCGTCCATCCATCTATTAATCCATTCATTCATCCATTAAACATTCATCCATCTACCAACCAATCCAGTCATCTATCCATACTTACAAACTTTCGCGTTTATAATAATATTGGTAGGATAATTACATTAATATATTTTTTCCTGTTACGGGTTCAATGGTCGGGTTTGTATCACGTTATTATAAGACTAGGAGCATATTGCGTATTGAACATAGGTTCGAGTCCTATGTGATTTTTTAAACTTTTTGAAAAAAAAAATCCTTAATCATTCCATTCTTAATCATCAGCCCTGATTAGCCTACTGCTAGGCATAGGCCTCCCTTTATTTATACCTTTCTCTTCTGACCCTTGCTCTTTGCATCCACCCCATTCCTACTTTTTTGACTGACTTTTACATTATTAATACACTAGCTAATACATTTACTCCAGCTTTGCACGGGTGCAAATGACATCAAAAATGACATGTATACCTCCCTCAATAAACATCATGTTTAATAAAGAAAACCTTTACATAGTTTTATAGATCTGAGTATGCGTAGGAAACGTCTCTGTTTCATAATAATAATATGTATTGGTTTTCGTCCTATTAATAGTAGAATTGATATGTTTGAGTTCCAATAAAAGTTGAGGTCAATGGCAGCTGGTTTACATTAGAAGCTTATTATCAATCGCTTTTCCTACTTACTGACAAGATTCGTGACCTTTTCCTTAATCGTTATTTAAAGAAGAAATGGATATTGCAAGAAATGACTTGGTTTTTGTATATTTATAGCCGCACAGGGCTTTAAAATAGGGCTTTCACAAGGTAATCTTAAGAATTTAGGATACAATACTCAGATTCTTGGCTATTTTTATCTTTTGATGTCTGTAAGTAACTGAGTTTAACAAAATACTTTCCCCAAATTTCAAGTTATGGTCTCTACTTTGATTGTTTTTATATTAAATAAGCATCTGATTTTAGAACAAAAATATTACAGTCATATAAAGTTGACCAAACTATGAGAAAAAATAATTAAATTTGAGGGATAAAACTGAAAAATATTATTCCAAATGGATTTTAAATTCAATTTTACACAAAAAACATGAATTAATTAACTCTTAATTGATTGCATTGTCAACGACGTGTCAACGAACGAAGGTTGAAGAAGAGAGTTTGTTTGACAAGAATGATTCAGTTCATCAACCTTAAACCGCCGAACTTTTAGGGTCAATTCACACTTCTACTCAGTCGAAGCGTATCGAAGCGTCATGTCAATCTAAAGGCGAGGCCCGTGGTACTCGATATAGCGGACAGCCCGCATCGCGAACACCGCTCCACACCTTTCAATTTTACCGGCTCTTCACGGATAACAGACTGTGGTAGACGCTCCTGCGCTATCGCAGGTGATTTTAGTGCAGATACTTTGAACCTACCGCCTGCTAGAGTAATATTATTGTAGTTGAACAAAAGGGAAGCCATTCTGAAGTAGAGGAAATTTTCTTTAGGAGGCGGTGGTAGTCCTCTTGGTCCATGGTCGGCTATGCTACACCTTGGCAACACCAAAGATCGTGGAATACGGCTAAAATAGTAGTAGTAAAAGTACAAAGAAAAAACAAAAGATTCCAACGAATTGAGAACCTCCTCCCTTTTTTGAAGTCGATTAAAATTCACTTTTAACTCAACAGCATAAAGCTCATTATTATGAGCTTTATACTTCAGAGTCAAAGAACATGTGAATGTACTGTATAAATCGGCCCTAATTTTAAAGTCAGACGTTAGTATTTCTATTAGACATGTCACGCTTTGAAAATAGTTGAATGAAAGTTTTAATGTACTTATTCAAACAATGAGATTTATTTTCTGTGTAGACTGTCTGTGCGACATACGTGTCTAAGTATATCTTAGAGTAGGATTTTCTATTCTTTATTTTTATTTGATAGTAAGTCGATGACATTTTAATCGGCATTGAAAAGATGTATAGCTGAATAGTTTCAAAGGTATACATAGTATACTATTATTGAAATAAAAACTTTTTAGAATTGATATCTTCGTGGTGTGGAATTTAAATAAAATTTTAGCTCTCAACGTTTTGCCGAGTTTGCAAATATCGGTACTAAGCAGCTATTGCTAGGATAGCTTGGCTGAACACGAGGTCAATCAGTACGTGACTCTGATTTGAAAAATAATTTAAACACATTTGATTTTACAAAAAATATTTTTTAATTCTTTTCAAAGTAAACTAGTGACTGAAATTCATCTTTTTATAAATTGTCAACAAAACCTACAAAAAAAACCTTCTTTACTGTACGGTATTGAGAAACAAACAGTTATGTCAATAAGACTATATTTTCTTAAAAGAATTCCAAGTCTGAACTAAGAATAATGTAAGTGCACTAAGACTAACATAAAAAAGAGAGCTACTAAATCTCAATAGAGAATTCTCTTGGAGAGTTAGTTACAGCTGGCGGACGATTTAAACCGACTGCGAAATCGGAGGAGGTTATTTAAGAAACGTAAGAAGAAGAAGATTTAAATTTTATGTGCAAATTATTAAACTAATGTTGCTATATTTTTAGTTACAAAATAATCATATTATTATGTTAGTCAAAGATTATTAACTCTTGTATACTAGTTTTAGACAGCGGATTCATTTGTATGTATGCCAGTTAGCAATGCCAATGTCCCAAAGAGCGCAAGCTTTTCCATACTAAATAATAATTAGGTATCCAAATTGGTTTAACCATGGACACCATGGCAGCATAACCACCAACCAAACAAAAGACGGTTTACATTTGTATTACAATATTCATACTTAAAAAAATAATTAAAATGGCACATCATTTCCCAAATTAATTAAACCTACGATCAAATATCTACGCAATTTCCTCGAAAAAAAAACTCGTTCGCGGGTACAGGAATCGAGTTAAAATTATTTCATTAACAAATTCCAGTGGTTTGAGTACCGTCAAATAACTTTTTGTGGTACCCGTGGTTGGGAAAAAAAATGTTGCGAATTGTTTTAGTACCCTAAAAATGTTACATACCCCTGGTACTTGTTAGCCTGTATATGGGCAATGTTTTAGCAACCCTTATTTTAATGCCTTAAGGTTGAGTTTTGTCTGAATTTTTCTACTTATGAGGTCAATTGTGTAGTTGAATTTTGATTCAATTTTAATTTTAATGGTTGTTTTAAACATCATATTGTTAATAAACCGTTATGTTGCAATAACGGCATATATATTAAAAATTCAAAAGCATTCACAGTAAATGATGAAAATATTTATAAGTTTCAAATACGAGGAAAAATGTGGCTTTATTTCCTCATCGAGCACGACGTTTGACCGTCTGTATGACGTGACTTGTCACGCGGCAACGTCACGGGTCGAGCTCGTGAGTGACGAAACAAACACGTGAGTTAAATCCCTTTTTATTCAAACAAACAACATTTGTTACCAATATAACATACTCGTATGTTACCGTAAAAAGCTAACTGTTTCCCACGACTTAGTCCGTACAAATATCGGTTACAGCTGAAAAAATAGTATTCCCTTGAAACAATCTGTAAAAAATATTATGCTATGCCTTAATCTACTACCTTTATAGTAAGTTTCATTTTAATCGGGCAGTTTAAGCGTGAACAGGAAACAAACATACATACAAACACATACATATCTTTACTATATTAGTGTGATGAACAAAAAGTATTTGTCGACTGCAAAACCTCAAACGCAATTCTCTCTACGAACAATACTGTAAACAAAATGCTTTAGTAATTACAATAAACTTGAGCAGAGAATAAAATGCAATAAAAATGTCCGTCTGTTTTCCTTAATCCATTCTGTTTACGCATAGCGTTGCATTTTATCCCGAAGCTCTCCACAAAAGACTAAGTGCCTAGGGGCCTACTACGTCCTCTTAAATAAACACAATTCCAGTTGAGGAAGAGAGAAGTCGCTCTACGCTGTATAGTGCGTTGTCTCTTTTTCACAAACGCTACAGTATTGCTCTAAAAAGTAGTAGTAAGCTACTTGAATAATATTTTAAGCGTTTTGTTTAGCGTTACTAAATTTAGTCTTAATTCGTGTTGCAAAAATGGGTTTAATGGGTACATTACCAATAGTATATTATTATGATTGTTATAAATTACTAACAACGGCAACTTGTAAAAATATCCCAGTGTTGGTAAAATAACCTCGTATAT
The DNA here is from genome assembly GCA_941860345.1 of Chrysodeixis includens. Taxonomy (NCBI): domain Eukaryota; kingdom Metazoa; phylum Arthropoda; class Insecta; order Lepidoptera; family Noctuidae; genus Chrysodeixis; species Chrysodeixis includens. Next base: position 1,978,076 of record OW796104.1, read on the forward strand.
TAAAGAGAAAGAAACCAGTGTCAAACTTTTTGATACCGTTAAACCATTATGAACGTGTAAATACTAAAGGTTCTCAAATAGCCGTGGTCATTATCTGATCACCTTATCGTAGTCCATCGCTGAACGGAAGCCTTTTTTTAGGTGCTAGAATCCTCTTGGACACCCACTTAATCGGGGGAGGAAGTGGGTAGAGTCAGACTCTTAATGACTAAACCTGAACCGCCATGTTACGTCTCCCACATTTGGTCAGTGCAAGGCAATGCATAGCAGTCCATCATGCAACGACTTACTCAAAGAACATTAACTATCCTGATCTTAAAGTTCACTATTTAAGTGTAGACTAACATAATTTGTAAAATTACTAAAAGGAATGCAAAATGTTTAGAAGAAACTTCGTTCTAACGCTATTAAGAGATGCTAATTATTTGAAAGCAAGTAATTAGTGAATGTCAGATCTTGTTGTCTAGAATGTTTTGCTAAAATCTAATCTAGATTTATTTAAAATCTTCATCTAAATTACTGCTCTCTTAAAGTAGAGACATTTATTAATGTACCTAGGTACTTAAACATTTAGATGTTTTTTCACTTGAGTTTTGAGTTTAAAATTATTACGGGTCTTTGGAATGAAGATAATAATATTTATAAATTATCTTAAGCTATCATAATCAACTTCTGTGCACGAAGCCGACTGCTGATCATAGTGCACAAAATTATGCCATTCTCCTTGGTTAAGCCTGCATTATAACCTTATTAAATTTAGCCCCCAAAAATACTTCTGAATGAAAAGTATCAAAAAACCTTAAAGTACATAATTAGTTTTGATAATCTCCTTCTAAAAATAACATTTATAGGATTAATATGAACTTTGTTTTACCTGGGCTTATCCAGTCCCAGTTCAGTCTACCAAGTCTACTGTCTTAAAGTTACATTATTGCAGTTTTGAGAGCGAGACAGCGCACTACACAATATAGCAGTGTCTCTTTTCTACAGCTGAAGTAATAACACTTAAAGATGTAGTAGAGTCATAGTACCAAGTCTTAACAGAATATCGAAGTCGAATTTATTCTAGATAAACATAATGATCGTTTGATATCCCTAAGGAAACAACCAAAATAGATGTTTGAAAGCCAATTTTAGCTATTATTAAGTTCTCAGCTTACTGTGTGTTTAATACGATCCGGAATTATTAGGAGCCTTTGTGATATTTAGTATTGATTTTGTACTAAGCTTGGTTTGTGTTTTGTTTTTGTTTGCTTTTGAGTAGGTATACAACTACGTGCCTAGTCGAGGTGTAAGGACTAAATGATTATATGTATTTATTGCGTATTTTACAATATTTATGAAAAATTATGTTATATCTCGTTCGGCTGTTTGTGCAATATGTCGAGAATTACTTCTTCACTTCTCCACAGTATGCGAGGGGTCAAATAGAATAAATATGAGGTCATTTTTTAATGTCATCTATCATTGTCCAAGCAACTCGGAAGTCAAAAACTTAAAGTAAAATAAATCTAGTATCAAAAGTATTCACAACACAAAACGGCGCCCCAAAATAAACAACGTCAATCCTTAGCTTCCTAAACGGTGGGGTTATTCTAAAACTAATACCCTTATTGACTATCCTATAACCAAAAGGTTAATTGCAATTTTGTACCTCAACGTGAGTAATTTATGCGAATTACCCTGCTAATGTGCCTCAAGGTACTTACTGATTTACGTCTCTTGTTAGTAGTTTACATAGATACGGGATATTAATGTTGAAATTCATTACTTTGTGTTTGTGTGTATTATGCTTAATGTCTTACGGTTAGACTTTGTGTGCTTAGCGAACTTATAGCGTTGAAATTGAATTTATGGTGGGGGCTGCTATTTTGGTGGTTAAGATAAATTTTAATCGTAAATATCGTCTTTAAGGTAATGAATGAAAATTTATTTGTTTCCAAAAAAATATATAATTTTTCATAGTTTGACTCTACAATTTTGGCATCGACTGCCAGTATCTCAGATTTAGAATAGTACCGTTTATTATATAAAGCTACTTGCTATCTGACCCCTACATCCCATCCTGTTGGGTAATACTTAACAAAACTGACAACGATAGCCATTTAATAGTCGGTAACGGGGTAATAATTCGTTCTAAGTATTGTTCCATTACACCGAAGTTATATAGACAAGTTGAGATTATATAACACAAATAAATTTGAAGGTTGATTTATAGTCCAGGCATGAAATTGACAGAACTGCAATGACAAGATCTGAAAAATTAAAGTTCTTCTTGATGAAGAGCTTAATTTCCAAAATGTTGTTTTTAAAAAGGTTAAAAAATAGTAGGTAGGTTAAAAAGCCCAAGTTGATACTCAGGCGGTTGGCTAACTCTATGCAAAAATTGATTCAGTACGTAAAAAAGTTAACAATTAATTCATCCATCCATCCATAATAACAAACTATCGACTTTATATTAATAGGATATGAATCTTGCCTTACGTTTAACGTATAAATAATTCACTCAGATCAATCTTTTACAGATCATGTCAACCACTGCTTAATACTTATCCCGAAGCTCAAAGAATTAGGCACTGCGCCAATGCCTAAATTTAGCAAAGCTCAAAGGCTTTACCATCACCTTCTAAAGTAATACAGAAGAAAAGAGACGCTGCTCTACGCGGTATAGAGCTCTTTCCCGCTTCCACAACCAAAATAATATTACTTTAAGAAGTGGCTGTACAGCTCTAGATACTAACTCACAATCCTTTCCGATCAAGTAACGGAATGGAAAGAATTTTTACTTGAAAAATTGATATCGACTTCCAGTGGCGGTTTCTGAATTGTTATAGAGCGGATACGATGGCCTTTGCAAAAGCGATTCTATTTCTTGACCAATATAGACTATTTTTCATTGTAGTGTGAATTGCAGCTCTATAGCTTGTAATTGTAGTTTTTCTGTTATGTAAATTGGTGGGTATTAATTTGAATGTGTTTAAAGGGGTGTGAACGATATATAATACATATGAGAACTAGCTGTATCCGCGACTTCGTTTGCTCGAAATTTAAGAAAGAAGTTAATAAGTTATTTTTTTCTTAAATAAATGTTTTTTTTTAATATAATAAATATTATGTAGCTTAAATTACTTATTACGACAGATACCTACCAACAAAAGTTCTATGAAGCTCGTTCCAGCCTCGCAAGTATAAATAAAATAGTAGTGTAACATTGAACCATTTTTACTACATGTATATGAAAACACATGGTACAAAACCAAAACAATTTTTTGTCTGTCTGTCAGTTTGAAAGCTAGTATAAAATTACTTGAAATGAAAATTTCGTAAAAAGAATGTCAAACTCTACATGACAACAAATCATTGTTACAAAACATTGAAGCGATATCAGCACAAATATAGCCCATCATTCACTAATTATCTTTACGTATGTAAACCTCCAAATAATTAGTTCGTGTGCTATTTAACTAATTTCCAGCGTATTACCGACAAATGAATCATTGATGATGGATAAATTCAGGCGATTGTTAGCTTCGCCGGTAAATATTGTAATTGATATCGTTGTTTTGTTTGTGGTACTCCAATTCGAAATTGTACTCGTAAAAGTGTTTTTCTTGGAAAAATGTCAAAATAGTACACGTTAAAATGAATATTTTACTTTATGTGGTGTTAATATTTTATTTCATGTGGTTATCAGTTCGTGGAAAGTAACCATATCTGCAATATTGATTTCACTAACTGGCTATTTTTAATGTGAAATTTGAGTACTATGTATGCTGATGAAGAGAAAAGATACATTGTATTTAAATAAACGACCTATTTTTTAGCTTACAGCTGGCCACAGGTTTCATTGCACGTCTCGAAGCAAAAACTCTAAGCGATAACATAATTTATCGACATAAAATCACAACAAACCATTTATTTTGCTCTACCTTTTAATGTCTCTCTATTCTATAAAATTGCAATAAAATGAAAGTGAACAGTCGGGAAAGATGTCTTCAATATCAACCGTTATATTTCACGAAGCAAGGAGTTTTTATTCAACTGAACTACGGAAATACCTTGTCCAAGCCACTATGATACTAGAGCGATAGATTCCGTTCAATTTTAAAGGAAACTTACTGCACGTTGAAAGAAAAAATGGACATGGCGTTTCTTTTTCTTTATTACACGTTACCCAAGTATGGGAAATATGTGGCCAGTGATAGAAATTCATTGAAGTAAAGTATTAGAGAATAGAATACGGTTTTATTCGGTAAAATTAATAATATAATTACTATTCTGTAAACCTCAACAAACATTATAAAAACAACAAAATTAAAGTCAGGAAGAATTGCGACAAGCTGAACTTAACTATAAAATCAAATTTTGGTTGCAAACTAAATTACCGACAAAAATTTTAAACAATACAACAAAACTTTTACAAGTGCTAAGAATGTGCTAGCAACGTAAACTATGAAAAATCATTTCTCAAGTCTATAACCAGAGCCAATACGATCACTTAAAGAAGAGTCGTTGGTTTTGCGGAAGTGAGACAGCGTTCTACATTGTACATAGCGGCTTCTCGCTTTCACAGTGACGATAGGTTGTTTTAAGAGCTCATAGTAGAAGCTCAGCTTTACAAATATAGGGAAGGAAGTTTTATGCAAAACCAATGACCTGAAAATGGCGGAGGCCAACGAAATTTAACTGCCTATACGAACTCTGATTCAATGGTCTTTACAAAATAAATTCATTTGATTGAATTGAAGTATTTTTGATTCACTATTATTTTGTTATAAATCCATGATACTATATTTTAATAGTAATTTATTTGTAGTATTATAATATATTTCAAATAATACTACAAATAAATTTCGTATTTATTTATTTCATATTATGAAATATAAAAATACGAAGTTCAGTTGTTAAATATTTTATTTGTTTTATTTTCGCCCTATATTTTTCTCTTCCTTTGTGAATGACCTTCAGATTATTTAGGTGCAGGATATTGTAATTTACTATGTATTCTAGTACTTTTTTTGGGATATACCGTGAAAATAAAAACAATTGAAAAACTTTTCATTCCGGCACCCAACAAAATTTTAAAAAGAAACTCAAGAATCTCAAAACAAAGACTATCCGACAAGATGAAAAAAAATAAAAAATATACGATTTCTGCCATTTCAGCTGCAATAACAGAGAGTCCAGTTAAACTTGTCACCAAAAGTCCATCTCTTCAAAAAAATAATACTCTTCACAGCCTGGCGCATTACATTTTCGAAATTGTACCAACGAAGTATAAGGAAAACTTTCATTTTCTTGAAACTGTTGTTTTGGAAGTAAGATAGATTTCCTTTTTGGGGTGTAAATGCAGTAGATATTTGTTGTGTTGAAGAATATAAGGAATTTGAGTTAAACGATTTTTGAATGGTGTTCATTCTTCCTGTAGAAAACATACTTTTGTACTTTTATTAAAACTGACGACGATACTTTGATTCTAGAATTCAGAACATGTGACATCACAATCCATAGGGGTAGTCAAATCGCTCAAACGATTTCTATTCACATGAACTCTTGTAAAAATGTCACTTATCTTGACAAAGGAAAATATTTCAATGAAAACAGACGTTCAATACTTTATAGAAAAACAAAACACTGTCACCTGCGACTTTAAAGTAAAGGATTTTTTCTGCCTTGTTGTTGGAATTGTAGAAACTTAACAGTGTCAAAGCTCGCGGCGAGGACGGACGGCTTAACGTGCTTACATAGTTGTAACTTGCTAGTTTCTCGAAAAATCCTAACCTTGTTTTCGTAAAGTTTCGAGAGCTTTAGTGGATGACACGCTTAGAATTAAGTATTTAGTGTTGTTGTGATGTTAGGATAGTTAAAATACTGCGATGTTTTGCGGATTATTCAGCCAACTACATACTGAAAGTGAAAATGCTTTGAATAAAATTGCGTTTTAAATTATAGCTAACATTTTATTCAATTTCCTAATAAAATGCATGGATAACCGAGTGGGCATCGCGCCAAGTAGAGACCACAGTGCGCGACGTGCTGTGGGTTTGATCCCCACGTGTTGAGGTGTTGAGTGAGCCACAAATTCTTTCTCGGCAAAGTCGAACGGGAAGGGAATGATTAGATATTTTATAAGTTCCTTACCAAGGTGTAGTTCTTGCTATATAGCTGTAAAGTTCCTAGCACTAAATCTGTCCTTTTAAAAAAATAATGTTTGTTTCAAAACCCAATACCCGTTAACAAATATTTTGAAATAAGCTTATTTTACTAGAGATCCATCAACAAATAGTCTTAATATCCTTCAAGCTCGGGCGTCCATCTGAAAATACAGAGGCCCGTAATACCGATTATCATATTCCAATATTTGCGATGCACAAATACAAAAATATTTACATAAACTTCTCACATATCGGTAGTAACGGAAAGCCTACCACCTCCAGCGTTGGAGAGAGAGAGAGAGGGAGACGTTGCTCTACGAAATGTAGAGCACTATCTCGCTTCCACACTCGCCATCATATTACTTTAAGAGGTGTCGGCAGACCGACAGATCTCATCATTATTTTCCAGTATTAAAATCATGTTTTTAATGTAAACAGTGAAACACAGACTGTTTCGATTACGTTAAGTAAATAGGCTTGCGATGATTGGTTGGTTTATAATGGAAAGGTCACTCACCTTTAGTTGTTTGCGTCGGTTATTGATGAGGTGGACCTTCCAAGGTAGGTCTAATAAAGCATCCTATTTGCCTAAGCGGTAACAAATATTGTGTTACTATTTCAGTATCATTGACGTATTCTACTGTTTAGATACAGTATTTACCGATCAAGCGCGCATCGATTCTTCGAATGTTGTGTGCGTTTTAGAAATAGATATCACAGGTTTCGTGTTTCCGAAGGCACGTTAACATGTAGGTCCTGTGTCTGATCTCTCTCCGGTCGTGTCAGATTGCCGTTCCATCGGACTATGAGAGTAAGAGATCACAGAGAGAGTACTTGTGTTTGGTACGCTTGTGCACTATAATAAATCCCGCGTAGTTGGCAGGTGTCATAAAAACACTAACTACCTTGGCCGAAATAGGTCAGGACATGATTATTAATTAAGCCATATCGCAGAGGCAGTTTCACTTTCTAAAAAGCTGCAATACACCTTTTTAACCGCAAAGCTGTTCTTTCTTCCTAATGAAATGACTTTCAAAAGCGTCTGTTCTTCAAAGAAACATAAGATAGAGTCAAGTCGATAAAAATCTTAAAATACATTGTAACAACGTTCTTCCTACGCGGTTCTCTGATATGAAATCTATAAAAAGTATTTAAGTATCGCAATCTGAGTCACAAGTCACTTTGCACGCGAGTAACTTTGTTCTTCCTACGCATATTTGTTCAGACAATACGTTGCTGTTTGTAATACGCCTACAAAACAGACTCAGTATTGTAGGGTAGTGTAAGAAAATACAATTCCTAGTCGGTCTTTATTGCCAATTTACAACAAAAACATTGTAGATTATGTTTGAATGATTATTTGGTTTAGTGTTAAGGAATTAGGTTCATGCTTTTACATTCTACACCCTAGTACTTGATTAGTAGAAGGGAGTAATGTATAACAGTTTTAAGCAGGGGTCCCACGGTTACAGATAAACATGAATATTCCTCGACACTCACACAACGCCATCTAGTCTCAAGTTAAGCATACTAAGTAACTTGTGTTATGAGTACTAGACAGCCGATAAACATACTTATATAATTTTAAATACGTACATACTATAGATAAATTAGTGGGTGTAATTTATCTATAATCGTCTACAATCATCGTGTAATTTATTTATAGTCATCTACAATCGACTCAGAACAAATAATCCTGCTTATCACACAAACATTTGTCTCGAATAGGGATCGAACCCACGACCTTCGATGTAGCAGTCAGGGTCATTAACCACTAGACCAGCAGGCCGTCAAAATAAATATTGCAAGTGATGAATTGCAGCGCATTGATACGCACCGACCAAGCGCGGGATACGTTGCACGGTGGTTCAGGTTAAGTCAGTATGAGTCTGACACTAGCCGCTCTCTCCCTCGAGAAGGTAAGTGTAAGGAATCCCTCGCTCGTAAGGGCTGTCTACTATTCTGACCATAACTGCACGTAGCGCTAAAGTTAACCAATTACTAACGATGAACAGTGACGTATCGAAACCTTCAGCGCTCCGAAATCTGTCTGATTGTAAGTGCAAGTTTGTGGTGGGTGATGTGGTCCTGTCCACTATATCGGAGTATTTGGACTCCGGTTTTATATTTAGCCATATTGAACACCGAATTAAGTCAATGTTAGTATAGGCTAAGCGCTAGAGGCTGGACTAACAAGTCCTAAATAATAAGAAAGTGTGTTATCTTTGAACTCGATTTGCCTTTTGATCTTCTACTATATCCGTAAGGGCTCCAAAACTATTAACATATTGTGCAACATCTTGCAAGAATTGAAATCGCTAACTGGCATAATATAAGCACACCTGACGATATATGCTCAGAGGCAGTATGTGTCTGTAGGTCATTTAATTTTACAAGCTGATATTTTTACCATTCTGAACTTAACCATCTTACAAACAGCCAACAATGCACAAATATACTAACTAATTTGAGAATACTCGAACTCATACACTCCGTTGAACATCTATTTTGCTCGCCGTACAAAATAATGAGATGGCCTCATTTCAGGCCGCACGCTGTGAATCAGCGGTTTCGGTAATTAGCTACAATTACATTTATTCCGTCTCTCTCTCTCCTATACAATACCCTATACTCCTCTCTTTCTCTCTAACTTTGACATTGAAACTTACACGTGTAAATGTTCTCACCTTATTTTGTTTGAATAATTGAAAGTTGAAGTTGATGGCTTAGAAACAATTCAGCTTCAATTTTGGAGTTCAATAACCTTTGGATTACTATCCCTTGTTTATAAGAAAAACATTTGATTAAAGTTTATAAAAAAACACCTAAAATTGTCTTTGTAATAAAATTTTGATTGAGTTTCTAATATCGTTTTTGTTAAGTTTCCTGAAAAATAATAAACTAAGTAATACAAGCAGTTCCTTATACGTAATATCTTCATTACGTATAAGGAATAGGTGAAAATAGACCAATCTAACAAAAAAAAATATTCACTGTTATTCGATCTTGTAATAAATTTCTTGGAAGCTATTTTCGGGATCCTTAGGACCAATTTCGTAAAATCTCTATATCAGGTAACAAAATTCAAGAATAAAGCGTTACTATTAAGTCTTTTCTCATGTAGCACTTATGATATCCCTTTATGTGACAAATACTTAAACAGTACTCAACAATATAGCTACAAAAAATATTATATGATTTTGGCAGCTCTAAAAAAAATTGATTCGAATTTTCATATCCACTTTCACTACACAGCATATTAATGGCGAAACTAATTTCAATATAACATGTTTAAGAACCAACATAAAGACTTTTGTTTTTACATAAAGAAAAAAAACTGATCTTTAATTCAGTTCATCCTTTCTACTACTATGTACAGTAACAACACAAAAACACAGAGACAGATATTGGCGATCAACAAACTTTTCACCTTGTTTCCCTTTTATTCAAAAATAACATTTGATATTATCAGAGCGTGAGTTGCAAGCGACATCTTTCACAAACATCGTTGAATCTCGTCGTGCCCGACATCCTGTGAACAAGATTACCTATTAATAGTGAAACAGATACCTAGGTGACTTTGTATGCGAGTATCGTATCAACAAGTTATTTGTAATATAAAAAGAAAAATATGAAAAGTAGGGAAATTCTGAGTGCACGTGTACGCAAGTGAAAGTATATCATTTAATTAGTGTGTTATGTAATAGATTTGTGTTTAAAAATACTTATTGCGGTAACATGGCACTGTAATAGTTTGTAAGGCGAATTGAAAACGATTTAAATAAAAATGTATTAAGAGTATTTAATAATGTTTGAGTGACATAATGATTAGTGCACGTATTAGACGACTACGACTATCTGAAACTAATAGAACAGAATAGTCTTAATAAAATATTCCTTTGCAAAGGCGATTTTCTCATATAGACTAGGATTGAGGTGGTCACCTCGCTGGCATATTAATAAGGCGAGTTGGTGCTTTTAAATATTCTTCACCGATTGACATTGTTAGAAAATACAGGATGTTGAAAAAGACACATTGGTATTATTATAAAGTTACAAAGTGTTCTGTGCCACAAGACATGCTAAAGGAACAAACTAATATCACAGATAGTTCCATATTATTAGCTCACTATAAAAATGGACACGAAGGCTATAAAAAATAATATTGCTTAAGGAAGAAAAAGGTCCAACGAAGCATTTCCTTCGAAGACAAGAAATTACGGAACATTTTCATTAAAAGTAGTTAAAGGCGATCCGTAAACAAGTTGTCACGTCGTGAAAGTGTGTTAACCGTAGCTATTGCAGTTGCCTCGCCATTGCTATGCAAATTATAAGTGTCGATTGAAGCAAACGGGTCACGACGCTTGTGGGCGACGAGGTAACCTATCTTTATGAGGTTAGGTCTTACGATCGAAATCTGTTTCGAATAGACGATGTGGTTTTTATAAGATTTTCTTACTTACTTTGAAATTGTGATTGGGTTGTTGGAAAGTCTTTACTAATGAACTTATAGAATTGCTGTTATGGATTGTAGCTTTTTTTGGGCCCTATTCGGGAAGTATTTATTACAAAATGTCATAAGTTTTTATTGGTATACTAGCTTCCTTCTCACCCACTGCAATGGGCGCAATATATGATGTATTATACGTATGAGCGTTCCTCTTCAAACATTCTACCAAAAAAAAGATCAAAGCCCATTGCGTAGTCGCTTGTGACTTCGTTTTACACTATGTATTAATGTAATGTCTAATGTTGCAAATTTTCTTTAATACGTAATTCGTAAAGGTTGGTGAAGTACCGATGTGTGTGTGATCAAAACAACTATCGTTATACGTACTTATTGCAAACTAATATTGTCAAAAATAATGCATTACATTTATTTCAACGATCAATCACTCTAATAAATGTATGTATTTTAGCAAAATAGTACTTAGTGTTCTAATAAATACTAAGACATAACTGTGATAAATCACTCCAACGTTTGTAGGTGCAAAATACCACATAAGCTAACAAAACTGAAACGAAAAAGTGACAAATCATTATGACCTACGTCCCAATCACTCATAATGTCTAAACACTAAAACACCGCATTCCAAACTTATAATTATATGTCCGGACCGATTTTAACCACATCTAGTGTTACTATGACACTAACTAGGTATGCGGGACATAATAATATTATAGTGCACAAGCGAGTGTGCAAACACAGGTGCACTCTCTGTTTCCTTACTCTCATAATCCGATAGGACGGCAATCAGACACGATCGGAAAGAGGTCAGGTGTAGGATTCACATTTTTATAGGTCTTCCGAAACACGGAAACTGTGACGTTTATTAATAAAACGCACACAGCATCCGAAAAGTCGGTGCGTCTCATGGCCTTTGATTTGGGAGTCTTACGATCTTAACACTAGGCTCTCATAGCTTCGTATTTCAAACTAACGATAGACCTATTAACGTCCACCTTTCTTACTATATTATATTTAATTTTAAAAACTTTATTCCACGTAACAAGAACCTTAATAGGATCCTACAACGAAAACTTTATTTATATTTACGATGAGTAATTATAAAATAACAAGTTTTTAATTAAACAAGCCGCTTATTATATTCAAGCTGTAATTTCAAGAACTTTTAACTACCTTTATCTATGTTTCGGTTTGTGGAATACGGGGGAGAATATTGAACAGCATTTTTATTTTAAAGAAAACGTATTTGCTGGACGAAAAGATGCTCTATGGACATGTTTACAAGGTCCATTTTACCGAGTGCCAATGCTGAATTGCTCAAATCCATTAAACATCATGTCAAAGTCAAATCACTCTTAAAAATAGAATGTCAATCCTATACATTTAAAGTTTTTGATTGATATATTGTAGGAGACTCTAGGATACTCCTAATATGGAGTTTTTTGCCGGTTCTTCTTTATAGAAAGGGCATTTTGGAACTGTGAAGCTGGAGTTAGTAACCTGCTATTTTTTACGTTTCTAAAGTGTTTTTTTTTTTTAATTTATTGGAAATAAAAAAAAGATTTTAAGCCCTAAAAATAAAAATATTTCTATAAAAAACTTTTTTTTGACTCTCTTAAAAAAAATGTTTTCCCTAATATTGTTGTACGTGTCACAAATTTATCGTATTGTAATTAGTTACCATACATAAGAAAAATGTGTTGGTAGTTATTTTTCCCTTTTCCACTCATTTGTGGACACATGACAGACTAAACGTACCTAATAGGTCTTTAATATGCATAAACTTTTAACTTTACATAATACCTTAGTTATTTATTCGTTTAATAAAATTGAAACGCCCACTTTTAACAGCGTTTACGGCCTCATAACAATTAAGTGACGTCATATATTACGCCACTTTAACGATTATCTAATTACAGAAAAAAACGTGATTATAAAGTATGCGGCAGCGTTTTTTTCCACATACGTGTCATTGTTTTCATGTAGTTTTTATGTATGAAGGACGAGGTCAATAACCTAACAATAATATCATAAATATCACACTTATTTATACCCTATTTCATATTAAGACGTATATGTCTATTAGTTGCTATTTTGCACTTCAAAAAATTAACAATTTGGTTCAATATTAGCTACTAGCTTAAGAGCATCTTGAATTTGTATTATCACTTAAAAAACTTAACACATATGTCACATACCTTAGAGCTCTAACAATAGACGATCAATCATGTCAAGTTGCGGTAAAACCTTGTAATATTAAAATCCATCTATTTGTCAGGCTATTACGCTCTCACGGTTGATTCGATTTCGTTAAAAGCACTAAAAGAGTTGGTTTGAAGTCAAAGAAAGGATAAAAGAATATACCTTGTGACAGAACCACCACACACGTTAGTAAAGAAGTAGAGGCTACTAAAGAAATTTAAGTTGTAGGTTTTAAAAAACCGTGTGTCACAATAAAATTTCTCAAACTTTTAGTTCATTTATCGTAGTAACCATTGTGGTATCGTAGTAACATACAAATTGGAATTGGCAAGATATCTTACGCACGATATAACGTGAAACTGCATCGTAAATGTTTTATCACTAAAATGATTTATGCGCTGCAAATATTGAGAATTTTGTTCTGTTGTAATATTCGCAGACAATACAGCTGAAAGTTTATTGTGAGCGAGATAATTTAGTGGAACGTAGTTAAACTTGTTTATTGTATAAATTGTCGTGTGTATACATGGTCTTTTTGTGTCTACTGTTTGCATCGTAAAGCTATAACAGTTCATAATTTATTATCTCCTAATAATGTGTAGGGTCATTTTGACCCCAGAAGAGACTCAAACCTGCGACAACCGGTTGAAAATCTCATCCTACAAGGAAATGAACAAGCATTGGCTAATTAATATAATCATCAAAATTTATACAAAAACATTTCTATAAACGGAAACGTTGTAATTACCTTAAATTAACACGAATAACACAATCTTCAAGATAACAACAATAACATCAAAATATGCACGACTTGACATCAATCCAAGTTACTTAATCTAAATATAACCTTCAGTTAACCCACGATGTTTGAGAAAATATAATTCAAATCTGAACCAATATTAGCTTCAAAATATTATCATAAACTTTTCTGCTATTGGGATACTAAAAGTGAACAGTATCAGAAAGTAACTTGATAGTGAAAACAAACATTTAGGAAGTGGATGAAAAATGGAAAAATAATTGCAAGCACAGTATGTTGCATTGCCTATTCTTTCGTACCATGTTCCGATTCCGGGCGACCATTAGGTAAACCAAAGAAAAATTTGATCGTTTGAATTTTGCCAACCGTTATTCATTGCATGGAGCAAACTATCAAAAGAATACAAACTATAAGCATAAAATCTCCAAAGATGAAAACCGATATGAGCAAACAGAAAAGAAACATCACCCGTCGTCCTTACACTTGGTTCGATAAAGAAGGATAAGTATTAGGCAAGAGTTCAGCAAGTACATTAGCAATCACCTCAGTTAACCATCAGGATCCATCAAACAATCACAGCATATTCATTAGCGCTACTTTAATCCCACTTACGAAGACAACGTAAGCATACAAAGTTCCAATTATCGATAGACGAAAATCACCTTCCACAAGGTATCGATTGAATCTAATCTAATCACGACTCCGGTCTAACTGTTTCTACTCTTCAGAGAGTCTAGTTCCCCAGTACTTAAAGTTTGCCAGAAATTTCCTTGATTTCTCATATTCAAAGACAGAGTCAAAGGAACAAGTTTTAATTCGTATACTGCCGTTTAGGAATGTTTCTGAATTTCGTCTGTTATAATTCCGTTTATTAAAAGAAAGAATGCCAGAAATGAAATTGTGTTATTGGGTTCTTTTTTGAATTTTGGAAGCGAATTTAGGGTTGAGATATTTTGGTGGTTTAGGATATGATAAAGTGAAAATTTCAAGTACCTAGATTTTCACTTATTTTTTAGGTGTTTTTGGAAACTCCTGGTAAACAGGTATGACTTTAAAATATTTAAATTCATAGATGGAAATAAAAACCATTGCCATTATAATGATATTTATAATCGACGTTTATAGGATTTCAAACACACTCCATAGCTTCTCACAAGAAGCAAAAACTAAATCAAGTAAATCTCAAGGCTGATAGTGAAAAAAATATTTCGCATGAAACTGCTCCGTACTAAAGCTTCCCAAACTTCAAAGGACTTGACTTTTAGTTAGAAGCCGTATTCACCGCAGAAGTATGCTAAACTGTACACGCAATACTCAAGAACCACGCAACCGTATTAAACTTACAATAACTTGTCCAAATACGTCATTAAATTTGAATTTACCTTCTAACCGCTAGGTTACAATAATTCTGGTCGTTACAATAACATCAAACACGCCAATTCATATCCACCTGAATGAAAGCTTTGTGCTCCTACGTCACGCGGCTATTAAAATCGCAAGTTGTCTAAGGGCCAAAGCAAACAATGTAGAAAAAAATCGCGTACAGCTCACGAGTCGAAAAAATACCTACGAAATAGAATGCCAGCCAGCCGCTATGGTTCCGTTACGCTATAAAAACCCACCCGAGCAAACTCTGTAATTCCGCTTCGTCCCGACCGATATAAAATATGAAAGACTGAGCGAAATTCGCTTCGGCTCCCCCAGCAACCGCTCGGCTCGTTCCGCCGCCCTTCGGCTAACTTCGTACCGCCGTAGCGGCAGTTTCGTAGCACCAGCCGCTCGTAGTTCACGTAGCGGCCACGTCTCGTTAACCAGAATATTCATTTTTCGGTGAATGTGATTTATTTTGTGTATTTAGTTTTTAACGGATGTGTGAATTATTTTGTGAAGTACTTGAATGATGTGTGTGTTGGATACAGGGTGTTGCGAGGTCGTCGATAAGCCTGTTTGATGGTTCGGAAAAATGGTATGGATACTTTTAATGATATTTAAGTATGATTAGTTAATGGCAGAGCTTTACGTCTTTATAGACGAAAATTTTCTTTTACGATCCTGTGGAAGCTTTTAATTAATTTATCAAGTTTAAAATTTTGTTTAACACTTAAATAGGGTTTGATGTTGTTTCATAAAATTATGGAAATTTTTCCCTTCATTTAATACTTTTAAGACTTTGTAGGTTTCGGCCTTTTTGTTATGCTAATGAATTTTATAAAAGATTATTGATAGCTACTTAAAAATATACTTTGATGAAAAAGATTATTTTCAAGGTAAGGTATTTCAAAAACTGTGTCGATGTCAATTTGACAATTTTTGTTTTTCTTCTACGCAGCAATTTAAATTTAGCAAGAGCGTTGTTTATAAATTTTCAGAAACATTATTAGTATCTCGGTACGCTGAAACATATTGCAAAATCTTTAGTAGTAATTCCTTAAAATTTAAACCAAGTCTGCGATAGTCTAGAGTAATGAAATTCCTCGTACTTTTGGTATAAAGTAAATAATTAGTATGTATAGCTTGACACAGAACCTTTCTTCGAATTTCACCCGTTTTTATATATTAATCTTGTACGTTGAATATTTAATATCGTATCTGTTTCACGTTGTTTTCATGTTTCAAATACCCTTTTTCGGATCAAATTTATTAAAATGAACAACATTTTATTTATTTTTCTACCGACTTCACAACGTAGTTTCTTAATTCGTCGTAATCTTCTGTTATTATTGTTTTTAATAATAATAAAATTTTCTTTCACATGAAAAGAGACTTTTACTTAGTAGCGAGATATAGGTTTAACCGACTTTTTTAAGAAAAGTGTTATTAGGTTTTGCGTCTAGTATTCATTTTAAATACAATTTTCTTTTACATGAAAAGAAATGAGCTCAGTAGAGAGACATCATATTAAATGGAAGTATAGTAATATACTTATTGTGTCGGAAAGACATGATTTATTAACTCTACTTTATTTAGTTTATTTATAACTAACAGGTGAAAGTATCATTACCTTAATAACGAAAACAAGAATCTAGAATATTATGTTTGGAAATATAGTCTTTTAGTGCTTTTTGTAAATTGTTAGTTTAAATATGTATTGAGTTTAATGTCTTGCCGCCTGTATAATATTGGTTACTATAATTAAAATAATGTTTTGTATCAACACAGAATAACAATAGCTAGAATTAGGTTTCACCAAGCAAAGTAATTAACTTATAATAGACGAACGGAATATTCCTTTTTGAATAACTTGAGTATTAAAATATCATTTTATAGATAGACTCACGCTGTTTTTTAGTACAAAGATAGTCGTTTTATATTAATTAATTCATGTTAATAATATATGCAAGTTTTACTTTAAAATGTAGTATAGTATTTTTGGACATTTTTTTTTATTATAACACAAATACATTTATTATAAAACTATATAATTTAAAGTCTTCACTTGATTGGCATGATATTATTATGAGGTTGATTTCCATTAAATTTTACTATATTTTAAAGAGTAGGTATAAAGTTTTACGCGTTTTGTTACGGCAAGCCACTTGATGGCTTGCTTGGAATAGTTCATTTATTTTAAGCGGTATCTGACGATCGACGAGAGTTGTCCGTATTTATACGAGATAGTATTGCTGTAATTGTATGTTTTATTGCTACTATGCTATTGATATTATGTATGTGTTGTATAAGTATGTGTATTGTAGTGTTTCAAAATTAGTTGATTTTCAAACAATTAAATTTCTAATCTAAATAAAACTACTTTTCAACATTCAATCACAGTTAGTTAGTAGTTAAATTATATGGGATTGAATTAGTTCTGATGTCTATTTAAAATACTTCTTGTAAAAGAATTATTTGAACATTTTTCATGAAGTTCAAACTTTTATCCAATACTAGAGGTGTAAGGACGGTGCAAGTAGGGAAAATGCCCGAGTGACAATACATTAGTACGATCCGCCTGTCAACGTCGGCGCCATTTTTATTGTCTTGCCAATCTTTACACCTCTATTTGAACTATTATTTCCGACTCTTCGAGTGTTTATAGTATGTTTTACGCTCTTCGACCAATAATTTTCTTGTAGAGTTAAATTCTACTTGAAGACTTGACTTTAAGTAGAGTTCACAGTCTTTTTTTTTGTAAAATGAAAATTTACTCACTGACACGAAAATTTTCAGTTAGGAGATACAAAATAAATAATTTGTAACTTAATTCATTTAATTACAAGTATTCAATCAACAAAATGGCGCTAATATTAATTTATAAGATAAATTAATGTTTCTGTTTCCAAGAGCTGTGGACTTATGATTACCTATAAAATGGTTAAGTGCGAGCTGACTCATACAAATAGGGTTCCGTACAAGTTTTATGTGTGTAATAAAAGTTCCATTGACGCGAGTAGTTATGATTTCACCGACTAATGTTTGTTTTTAGTAATGTCGTATGGTTTGCTTACAATAGAATGATGTAAGGGAAGAATGTGTTTGGTTTTTGGCTGTTGCTTGAGATTTAGGCTGATGTTTTAAGACCAAGAGTTATATAGTTTGAGGTTATTATATAAAAAACTCTTTCTGTAGATAGTTATAGATGGTTGTGAACAACTTTGTTCAAGAAAATAAAATTGTTAGCAAAAGTTTGTTTACGAGATCTACATTTTCCGATGCACAGATTCCTGTGTTTAACACTGCGTAAAGGCTGGTGTTATGTGTCGTCTTTTAGAAATACAGGGATTATTAGAAGGTGTATTAATATAAACAATATTATATGAGTAATTATGCTGTATATGTGTGATAGCTTAGTAGTAAGACCGTTGAACTGCTGGTGCTAAATATATCACAGCTTCCGTGTTTCGGAAGGCACGTAAAAATGTGGATCCTTCACCTGATCTCTCTTCGGTCGTGTCGGATTGCCGACCCATCGGGCTAGAAGAGTAAAGGAACAGAGAGTGCACCTGTATTTGCGCACATGCTTGTGCACTATAATATGTCCTGCGTAGCTAATAGTGCGTTGAATAATATTTCAAATAATTTATTTTTATTAATATTATTTCAGGTTGGTTCAAATTAACAAGTTATTAAAAACGGGTTTGTTATAAATAACATATTGATTAACTTTAAAGTTAATTAATTTGAAAATTATCAGTAGTTGCAATATAATATTTTGGCAGCGATGTGAACATAATTTTAATTGAACTACATTAAATTTGTAAAACATATATTGTTTTTGACAATCTGATATTTAGTAAATTGGTAAAATATTTGTAAATTAAAATAAATTGGAAATCATTCCTGTTTGGATAGATCTATTTTTATATTGTGTTCACTAGTCAATGTCTGGAAGGCTAGTGAAAATCGAATATTTCAGTTTGTTCCATAGCATAAAAATCACTAAACGTATCAAAATAAGCCCCATTTTGATACGTTTAAATAATAAAAAAGTAATATTTATCAAAACAAATGTAGTTTTCATACCTATGGACGATTAGAATCAGAAAAATTGACATGTCTGCAGGGACAAGAGTGTATGAAGTTTTACTCGATAGATGGCGTTGAATAATCCGTAAACCATTCAGTCTATATGACAATACGTGTAAAGTACTCCTGAGAAATGTCGTTGAAGAGTGAATTTGGAGTGTTTTTAGAGTGATCTAGTGTGTTAAAATTAACTAACTTTTGCATACTCAGGTAAGCATATTTGTTAAGTCCAGCTGAAAGCCTTTTGTAATTATTAGTTATATAAATTATTAAACGCGGGTGATAAGTCAAGGCAACAAATTTTATAAAAAAGTCTTAGTTTCCAAGTTGATCTTTGACGATGAAAGCTAAAATGATGAGATCTTTTACATATCACATTAGCTTTCACACAAGACAACTGTTTTAAAACTGCTTTAAAATTCCGAAATTGCAGACAATGAAAAGTTTGCATAAAAGACAAACAAACACTCACAAAACCATCACACATCATTATTATACACGATGTAATACCTACTGTAACCTAGTATATACTTCTAGAGCATAATAACGTCTTATAAAATCATAGTCTAAGATCCCAAAGTATTTGAGTGACGTCACAGCTCGTTTAGCTAACTATGGCAGTTAGGATTAGTTTCAAAGATCGGCTGCAGGGAAGTGGGTTGCGCTTAGCTTGTATAATCTCTTAGGCACTCTCATTATGCTCTTACATGAATAGCGTGGTCTGTGACTGTTGCTGCTTGGAATACAGCCTGTTTTTATGTTCATGTTCGTTGTGCTGGGTGTTTTATGTCTCGTCTCTTGGTTGTGGGGGTAGGCAGGATTTATATACTGTAAAGGATTTTTGGTGTTCTAAAATTTGAATATTAATGAAATGAAAAGCGGGGATACTAAGTGGTTGTTAGTAAAACTATAAGATTTTTTTAAATTTCATGAAGAAGTCCATGAGTTTCAGATTTAATAAAAGTATCAATGACTGTCTTTCTGCTGAACAAAAACTGAAAAACCTTGGATGTATATGAATTAACTCGAAAAATAATGACCCCAGTGGAGCAAATCATATACTTTTCTTGATTCAAACCTGTTTTTATTTGTTTCAAAATCCGGCCATTTAACTTTCAAGCCATCACCATTTCTTGTTATAGTGTCACAAGAATAAACTACTGAAGCGGTATACGGTTTTCACTCACACACACATTCAATTGGCTTAATTACAAAGCCTAAAACTAACACAATAGTCCATTAGAATACTCAACATTTCACCGTAGCGCGCTGCAACTTTTATCCACTCTACAAAGGCAGAACTTCGAGATTCATATAAACCATTTACAAACGACTTGTCTAGACTGCAACGCTATGCCATATTAAAGCGAGTGGAGGAGGCCTACCATCAACTTTTAAAGTAAAACTTGCTGTTGCGGCAGTGAGATAACTCGCTACAAAACTCTGCGTAGCTCTACGCTGGTCTACGCCAATCTACGACGCTCTACGCTGCGTAGTACGCTGTCATGTTTAAATTGCAACAATTTTACTTTAAAAGTCAATGGTAGACCTCCAGGATTCGTTAGTCCTTTCTACGTCACGGCGCAGTGCAGTATTCAGCGGAGGTACTAAAAGATTTACAGTAACATGCAACTTTAAATGTTGGAACATAGCGTAGTGTAGTGCAGTCCGGGTTTTAAATGGAAAGGTGACTTTACAGGTATAAAAAGGTTTTTTGAGCTGGTTGAATTATTTAGCTATCGACGTTCAAACTAGTAGTTATTTGATGGGGGAGTTGTTTTTGTCAGTCATAATTACTCTATATTTTTTAAATTTCTGATCATTGTTTTAGAATTAACTTTACATTTAGTCGGATAACCAAGTTTTTAATCAACTTTTTGTAGTGATAACATTTATAATAATAATAATAATAATAGCGGTCCTGACCGATTTCGGCCACGGCGGCCAGTGTTACTATGACACCAGCCAGCTACGCAGGACATATTATAGTGCACAAGCGTGTGCGCAAACACAGGTGCACTCTCTATTCCTTTTACTCTCATAGCCCGATGGGACGGTAATCCGACACGACCGGAGAGAGATCAGGCGCAGGACCCACATTTTTACGTGCCTTCCGAAACACGGAAGCTGTGATATTTATTTCTTAAACGCACACAACATTCGAAAAGTCGGTGCGCGCCGTGGGGATCGAACTCAAGACCTCTGACTTAGCAGTCCTACGGTCTTGCCACTAAGCTATCACAGCTTCGATAAGCAGTGATAACATTTAAATCACTTAAAAAGATAAATGTTGGGCGCCAAGGAGGTTCTAAATACTCAAAGAAACTTGACTTACTTTTTGTTGCCGAATAAATAGTGTTAACCTTTAAAAGTTAGTGAAAGCTAACTCTTAAAAAAACAAATATTGAAAACAAGTAAGTACATAATACAGTTTGTTATCAGAATATTTGCGGCAATTCAGTCGTTTAATCAAAATAGGAACTTGTTTGCTTAGGACCTTTGCAATTACCATTTCATAGTTAAATTAACGAATAAATATTCATTGAATTTTGCAATATTCATAGGGTTACCGGGTGTGGCACTATTAAGGATGTTATGGGAAGCCTGTGCCTCTGTTGTTATGTTTTCTCGTATGGCGAATGGGAAATTCTGTGGGATAACAATGGTACTTTTAGTCTGTTAGTACCTTGAGTAAGTGATTTGAGTGTAAAAGCAGGAATATTGTTGTTGTAGAAACAAGATGATATATTATGCTGCACTATGAATGTAGTGATGTTATTAGTATTACGATTTTGACTTTAAAGCAGTAGTGTTTTGAAAATAATACTAGTTTGTTTTATGGGGTTCCAGTATGTATCCATTATAATTATATTGTTAATTAAATTTTTAATACTAATAGTAAATAGCAATACCCCTGCGAAGAAATTAGAGTATTTAGAGATAATAAAATAACGTAAATGAAACACAATATTTTTACACGTCTGAAAAAAGTTGAAAATTTGCAAAAGAAAAGGTGTGTTCATTACTTTCAAGGTCACATAATCTAATTCTGTTTAGATTTAGAACAGGTTTTTTAAACATACAGAATTAGGCTTACCTGGAATTTGGCCTTAGAACTTTGCTTTAGACCTAAAACTTAGGTCTTTGTTGTTCGGAAGATTTACGAAGAGTTGGAGATTAGGTATCAACAATATTGTTCTTATTAAGACTTATTGACAGACCTACTTTCTTACAGGTATAAAAGTCGTGAAATTAAGTTACATTAATTTATGAAATATTACTTTTGGAAAGGAAATGTGTATTTTAACTTATTTTTTTGGTATTTTTTTTTTGACGACTTTGTTTATTAAATACTACATTTTTAACTATTCTTATATATAAAATATCTAACAAATACTTACCTATAGGAGTAGAGGCAAGTACCCATCTGTGGATCGTGTAAAAGACGATATTTTTGTTTTATTGCATGTTAAATTTAACCTTTTAATTAACCTTGATTATTTTACATACAAACAGACTATTCAAACATAAATTCATATTTATAATACACAAACACAATTAAAAGAATAAGACAGACCGTAATTATAACTTCAACACGTGTATCCTTAAATTAAACTTCTATTACACATAAGAGCAAAATTGGTTTAACTCTACAATTTTATATGGAATACAAAAGTGAATATTAATACGATCCTTGCTTGTAAGCGTGCCAAAAGACACGTTTCTGATATTAACCTACATTCCACTAACGTACGGGTAGATGGTAGTACGAAATTGAACCTTATTTCCTTGTAATAAAGGTGTACTGAATATCAAAGTACTGATGTAGCAGTAAGAAGAGCGGTTGTGATCTCTCATTAAACTTTAATGTAGAAAGAGAAGTTAGAGGAGTTAAATACATTTTAACCCGAGTTCTACAGCTCATTCCAGATTTTTCCCAAATCTAGACTACTAACGTTATCGACTATCAGCTGAATGCTGTCTTTACGTGGTGTACCTAGCTAATCTCCAGTTCAATTATTCCCATAGTATCCTATGGTAAGACTGGATCGAATTATTTTAATAAGTAAGACAGTCGAGACTAACAGCTTCGAATGGTCGTTAAAAACTATAGTAAATAATTTATACCGTAGAAAAAGTACTTCAGCTACAAAAACTGTCTAGCATAACAAAAAAAAATCATAAAAATAATTCCGTACTTTCTTAAAACATCTTTCAAGAAACTAAATAGCCATTTAGTTCCAATTAAAAAAAAAGCCAGTCTAAAACTAACATCAAGGTCGAACCAGCCCGCAACGTAGCCAATTGAGAAAATAAGCCGTTGAAAAGTTATTAAAAAGTTGAATAGGATGGCCACTTTATGCTTTAAAAGGATATTTTATATTCAAGGAAGCTCTGCCTTGTCAGTTAGCGCCTTTGTCTTTGTATTTATTGTTATAGTAACCTCGTAAATTGTTCTTGAGACTTCGAAATTAGCTTGAACATTTTTGGGTTGAATTTAGTTACTGTGCTTACGTACTTTTGACTTTCTCTTCTTCACTCATTCTATAGGCATTCTTTATTTATTTATTGACATTCACAATCCTAAAATTATATATATCATAAAAATAAATAAAATCAACAAACAGATTGTTAAAAAAATTAAAACATGACTAGGCCTCGCGATTTCAACGAATTGGCTTCCTGTACAAATTTTTTGTCCAAAATCGGGTCAGACATTAATTACAGACATTTTTGTACTCAGATGAACACTGAAACAATGCTCTTTTTTATTATCCTTGAAACAAAAACATCCAAACAGCAAACTACCCATTCAAAAAAAATTATCACTAATTTTACTCGTTTCACGTAATCGTAGCACAAACAAACATTCAAAACAACATTCTGAGATAACGATCTCATAACCGGAACAGCATAACACTCGCCATATTTGTAACATTTTCGGAAGCTGTATATAACTAAGTTACTTTCTTATCATTTTCGATTTATCACGGAGTCCGCCTAACAGACGTGGGTCCCTTGCTCATTAGTAAGCAAAAGATTACCGCCCTTTATCGCTACCTTTGCCGATACTTATCTAATTACTCGACTGTTCAGGTAAAGAGGACTAAATGTAAGTAATGAGTTTAGTATGCTTCGTGCTATTATAATCTGATGGTGTATAGTCTAGCTCAACCAGTGCTACCCTTAATTTGACAACTGGCGCAACTAGAGTCAGTAACGTTTTGAAAGTGCCTGAAAAGGCCTACTCGAAATAAAAACCTTTTGATTTTGGATAAGGTGAGCTTAAGACAAAAATGGCATGGAAGAGGGGCGGGGGGGGGCTGTACCCTGAAAAAGAGCCCTGTAGGTGATTTTAAACTGACGATGTTGGTAATTTATTTTGGAATTGGTAATTGGTTGCTCTATTGCCAAATGGAAAAAAGGGGATTCTATGTGTTGCTATTCATGTTTTTTTTACACAAAAACACTACTGAAATAGTTTTAAAATTCACAGTATTTGCCTGTGAAGCAACTAAAATGTACTGAATTTATTTGTACGAATAGTAACGTTAGCACATTTCACCTGTAATCGTCTATCGCGGAAAATTGGCGGACACGCGAAAATGTGCAAAAATTTTACCCGTATTGTCAGCATTACATATTGTTTTGGGTTATTTTTATTTAAAATAAATACATCACCAAAGCGTTTAGAAATGGATTTGTAAATGTACGGACAAAACAAACACAACAGGTAAATTATTATTAAATATAAAAAATAATTTAAAATAAACAAGTTTTATCTAAACGCCTAATAAAGATAAACAAAACAATATTCTAACTTTAAAATCAATTTGAAAAAGTCCTCAAGTATTTGTACTGAAGTGAGCAAAGAACTAGAAACAAGTATCTGTTGAACAGCGCCATCTGGAGTATAAAAGGTTAAATAAACCGTTTTGATTCTGATTAACTCGAACTAAAATCACTTGAGACCATCTGTATCTCTTTTACTCGTACGTAATTAGAAAAGGAGAGTCATACATAGAGTTGTTGAAATAGTAAAATTAAATCCTTCAATTCCAAATTATATAATTTTATCGATATTTCTATATTATGTTCGACTTTACTTAGAACCTCTTTCAATGTCGGTCAAAGATCTCTTTAGGTCATTGGTCTGCCATTGTAGTAGTGCAAACATTGCCAAGTCTATAATAATGTTATCCATCATAAAACTACTCTTTTCTGCATCACTTTTACTCAAACATATTATTAACTAGCTATTATTATAAATGACAGTTACTTTGTCTGTTACGCTTTCATGGCTAAATTACTAAACCAATTTTGATGAAATTCGGAACTGAGACAGTTTGTTCTGCAGAAAAGAACATAAGTTACTATTTATAGCGGTAATCGACCTTTACAAAGGCGAGCGCAAGTTAAATTAGAATTTAACATTTTGTTATTGTTGTATAAGAAAAGTCGAATACATTTCATAAACTGACTGATTTTATTTAAAGAAAGACATCTGCTAGTTTGATAATTAAATATCTCTCTTGCGAACTAAACTTAGACAAGAATTCTAAATATCTTTAAACTTTTGACATCAGCAGTATCTTAAAAACTTTTCATCAAATTCAAAGGACCCTTTATTTTATATTAAACTAGGTGTTTTGCATTAGTTATAAATTACGTTAGTTACTTAAAACAAGTGTAAAGTTTAATTTGATTAAAATATTTCTTTTGATAATTTCAAACTTGTAAATTGTAAATGACTGTCATGAAAATATAAAATATACAATGTATTGAAGGATGACCAACTAAACCTAAAAGGGATTTTCCTTTTCTATCTGAAGAATATAATGAAAAGGAAAAAAGGTGACACAAACAATTTTGTATTTTTCAAGACGTTTTGGCCTATATGACATAAATAATATATATGGGCCAATGTGTCTTATTAGACGATGAAAGCGATGTCTGAGGAGTGTCTCCTCTGATGTCATTGTGCGTTGCACTTGCTCGTATAACTGTATAAGCTAATCCGAGACAAACACGACCATCCACATCAACTGCAGATGTTATTGCAACATAATTAAAATACAAAATTACCAGTAAGAGTATAAATATAACCTACACTCACCAAAAATCAAAAATTAACCTCCCATATCTATTCTATTGATCCAAAGGTCTACATACCTTCACAGCTCTAACCACAGGAAACGAACCAAGTTTACAACTACTTACATATTACAAGAACAGAGTTATGTAGCTCACAGACCCGCTAGGGACCTACCCAGAGCCCATCGCATTACTTTTGCATAGCTTCGAGAAGCATTAACATACTTAATACTTGTAATACCTATTAGGCCTTATTTACACGTTGTCATATCAGGCGTAATATGGTAGGATGTACACAGATTCTTGATGTAATCGCTTAATGATAGACTTGTATGTTGAGATGCGGCTTATAAGATTTTTGGATGTTACTTGATTAAGATTCTTTGGCCGTGATCTTTTAGTAACGCTACAGATCTCATGTTACGGTGTTTTTTAACTTGTCATAAGTGTAAAAACACAGGGTTCTCCACCACATCTTAAGCCTACATACATAGTTAAAGACTCGCCGCTCCACGTTGCCTACAAATCTGTAGCTGTCAGATTCCTAGGTATCATAGTTACCATGACTATGTCACCAAATAATTGCAGGCGTAAAAAAATAATAAACATAGATCTCCCCAATTTGACTTCATACTTTCAACTACGTAACTACGAATAAATATAGTCGTTTTTTTTTTATTCGAAATACAACCACTCACAGCAGCTGTCTTCTGTTAAAGTAAATATTTACCTACTGAAGTACTCAATTCTATTCAAGTCACAAAAAAAAACTATTAGATCTTCTATTAGCATACATTTTAGCATTTTAGTCAAATTTCAATATTGAAGAGTCAAGAGCCAAGTTCAATATCGATTTATTTACTCGAGATTTCAATAACAAATTAACCTTGTGTAAGCTTTATTAAATTTGAGTAACATCGGCTTAGTAAGCACTCGCCATATTAGAAAATGACGTCAAAAACCACGTTCATTAAATTTTCATGCTAATACAATATGAATTAATATTTTGTGAAACTCTAACGGTTTTATAGAGACCATTGATTTAATTAAATGATATCAATTTTATTGACTCAATGTCAAACATCGAGACACTTGAAATAAAACAGTAAATAGTTTAAGAAATTTGTTTTTGTTAGAAAAATGGGATCGTATAGAGTAGGTATTATGTGTTAAATTGTTAATGATTCTCTCTAAAATTTATTTCGGAAAGAATTGCTAGCATTATTTATCATTTCCAAGTAGTAACCTTAACATTTTGTTTCGCCTCGACGTAACAAAGACTTTTCTAAGAATTCTAAACATAGAAATTGATTCCTTAATCTGACTTTAGTTCGACTAATGGAACGGAATAATAGAATTAGAAATATAATAAATATATGTATGTAAATTCTTCATTTCGTCAATGTATTTTTTCTTAAATAAAAATGGAATAACTTTCAATAAGAAACATATAATTCTTAACTTTTTAACTGAAAACAAGATAATATGTCACCTTTTCAGATAACACATACTTTTATAAATATCAAAACTGTAAGTATATTTATACTGTCAACCAATATTCTCATTGCAAATACAGCCTTTAAAGTTTAAAATTGAAAACACAAAACAATATTCAAATCTTCACATCAAACTTTAAACAAAAGATAAAAACAAGGTTTTCAATAGCTGAAACAATGAAAACTTTTCAGTACTAACATAATAAGCTTGTTTTACCCCTCTTCTATTATTCCTTGGTCGTTTGCGAGCTAATCTTTGAAGTGTATCGCCTCAAGGGTGTAAATTTAAGAAATTCTACGAATATTTGGAATATTTTGTTGCCTTGGGACATGTATAGCGTTTGGTATGGGGCGAATGTGTTGTAATTATTCTCAAGTGTCTGTGTTATGTGTATTATGTATGTATGTACGATCAATATGCCATGTATCTTTGAACTTTAGCTCACTTTAGACGTTAATTTGGTAATAGACCAACACAAAAGGGATTGCTTTTCGTGTAAAGTGAAGTTTATGTAATATATTAGACTCTATTGATATTACTAGCTGATCGCTCTTTCTTTAACTAAATTTAAGATAGAAGAAGACTGAAAAAGTGGTAGAATTTGGGGTAGACTCAGGGACTCAGGGACATTAGGACTCAATAAACTAAGGTAAAAATAGTAATCTCCTAATTATCTCTATGGAAGAAGGACATTTTGATATAGGAGAACAATGAAGCGAGATCTTGCTTCCGTTGTTTTACTCTAAATTATCAACTTCATCCAAAATGATTGCAACTGGAGTTAATTTATTAATCAGTCGAATTACAATCAGCTTTTTGTTTAGTATAAAGTTAATTCTTTAGTCTTTTTTTAAATCGACTCCCGCATTAAGAATTGCACATTTCATTTGTGGATTGCACAAATACTTGTCCTCCACGGTGATCGAACCCGCGACACGTTAGTAGCGCACAGTGGTAATTGGTTTGGTAATCTATACCACTCCTCTATCCGTGTCGTCAAACGTCAATTCTAAGAAAATGTGTACTTAGATGTTTTATCTAATATTTTATCAGAATATTTTGAGATAGATGTTCGATTCCGGAAAAAAGAAATAGTGTATACAAAAGCGTAGTCATACTCCCACGTATTACCTAGAATTTCGTTTATGAGAACAACTTTTATAATGAATACCGAACATGCTAACATATTTGTTGAAATAATTTCTCGCCAAGTTGGCGCGCATGGAAATGGATAAAGTATGACATAAAGCTTATATTCAAAATATTTTTGTCACGTATTTTGGAGTATTAACATTGACAAAGTTATAAACATTTTTGCGATCAATACTTTAATTGTGAGCTTAAATGCAAAACTATTTGAACTCTCATTGTTTTCAAACTAGCCTGCTACCCAACTGCGCATTGGTAAAATACTGTAAATATTAGTATTATACATAAGTATAGGTAAACCTTTGTCTATTAAAAAACCGCTTTAAAATCATTTGCGCAGTTTTAAAGATGTAAGCGGACATACAGACAGACAGTGACTTTGTTTCATACTGTGTAGTGATTGTGTGTAAAAACTGACCTTAACAGTACTTAATTATTTTTACAAACATAAAATATATTTTTAGCAAAACCTTTTGAAAACAAATACAAATTGTGTCCGCTATCACATTTATTTCATCAAGCAATTTTCTATTTCTATTATATTCACAAAACTTTAAAAATCAAGTTGATCACAACAACCTGACCTTGGCTAAAAACACTACCGTACCCCCAAACATATTGGTATCGGTATTTTGTAGTAAAAAGTGTTACAAAGGAATTTAATTACGAGCTGTGTGTTATTAAATTTCGCTATTGTCCTCAGAGACGAGACACCCTGCCATCACATGGCAACAATTACCTTAATTTTAATGCTTTTTATTCATACTATATTGTTTTGGGAATAAAAAATGTCATTTCATTAAGTTGTTTTGTACAAGCACTTTTATATGACGTTGTGAAAATTGTTGTATTTAATCTTGACTGTTAGAAAGTTAAGAAATTATTTTATTTCAATTTTGTCACGTGATTGTAATGTGTCACTTCCATATATTTGAGTAATTTGATCAACGTCACTCAAAGATTGGTGGTTAAAATGCTTTTTGTGGTTTTTTTATCGTATGCTTTTTGTTTGAAATTTTTATTGAAATTTGACTGCGTGTTGAGCTATTTTTATTTCTTACTGGATTTCTCATTACCGTCATTCCTTAGATCAGTCAGTACAGGAACTGTATAATTATAATAATATACAGTATGAAGTATTCATTTATAAAAAGGGCGCTACACTAGTTATACCTTCGCTATCGGATCGTTGTACGATACAGTCGCAAGAATGTTGCAATGATGAGTGACGGTGTATTGTTGATGTAATTAAAATGGTGATAAACCCTATTACTATAGCGTCTATTTTTCAGATACCACCAAGTTAGTCTACTGTATGTAGGTCAGTATGTCATACTGTGGTTTAGGTCTCACCAGTAATACAAACACGACTTTTAAAACCATTTATCATTCGTCAACCAATCACAGTTCAAAGACCTTAAAATATTAAACAATTTCATTTTAAATACAAATGAATGATTCCAATATAAATTAAATGTTGCGTATAATTCAATTGATTGTTGCTAGGGGAGTTCTGTCAGATGTCTGTCTATTCGTTATCGATATTGATAAGTTGGTACATATTATTATCTTTGTGATGAAGTTACAATCGTATCTCGTGACTGAGCTGCTTGTATTTTGTGATGCTGTAATAATAGAAGCTTATAAGGAGGTTATTTTGAATTTTTGGTCTGATATAATTTGGTTTGGGTATGTTAAAAATTTTTGTCGCTGTGAAATTGTACATTATAATTACATTAACAGCTATATGCGGACTGGAGTTTGAGTGTATCTAGTTTAAATAAAATTTTAAACATGACAATAGATTTTAAATCTTAATTTAAAGTTTTTAAATTATAGCCTTACCTACAAATCTTTTATGAGACGTATTATTCCTTCAACTTTCACTCAACACTCAGAAAATCCACAAAAAACAAAAGCCCCTAGAATGCAGTATACAAAACAATTGAACGTCAGTAAACAGCCCCTATTTGCACAACATGGCCGCCACAGTTATAAGACCCGCCATTCCGACACGCCCACTGCTCTGCAAGAACAGCGAAAAGATAAAACACGTACATCACTCGTATAAAAACAAATATTGCTCACAAAATCAGCATGGAAAGTTCTATTGAAGCCCAAAGAGGTACTGGCGGCGACAAATTAAGTTAGGCTTAAAGAAATTGTTTAATTTTGGAAATAAATTTCTTTTAGTTCATCAAATAACTGAAGTCAGTGTCATTAAATAACACAACTGAAAATAATACAGATTACAATGAATATCTGAATGAGTCCATTCAAAAGATAAGAGGTAAATAAATATAAAAATATTTAATGCCATAAGATTAATGTTCTACAGTAAGTTTTAGGTAGATCGAGTTCTGTTGTCAAGTCGGGTATTTAAACTTTTTGCAGCTTAAATTGCAATCTTAAAGTGCAATCTGCCCTCAATTTAATTTAAACCTAAGAAGATTATGTATAGTTTCAAATACCATCATAAAAACCCAGAATATTTACGGTTTTTATGGAATTGTAGTAAGAACTCGCCTTTTATTATTAGCCATTAATGCCCTACTGCAGGGCAAAGGCCTCCATCCCATCCTTGCACCTACCTAGTCTATGGCTAACCGGGACCAGTTATGTGAAAAGGAATCGAACTCATACTCTCTCTTCGTGTTTCTACCGCAAGTTCTTTTGGATTAAATAAATCAGGCGTCGCATAATATTTGTCCTTACTTTCGCAAAAAGAATAACATAAGTAGTAAAGCAAAACAGGAAAATCTATTTATTGGATTTATTTTTCATAAACCATTTAACACCCTTCTGTTCTCGACTGTAACTCACGTAGAATCTCTCGTCCTGTCCGTACATACTTCACTTTATTCCGAGAGCCAAGTCCCATTCATTTTATTTGGCTACTACGAGGGTCATGCCTCATTTTATTTTGTTCAAGTAATACTTAATGCTAACGAGTATCTGTTTAATTTTATCAGGAATTTGCCGGGACAAACGGTTTGATGAACGACGGTACGTTCTTAGTTTTATTGCGGACCTAGTTATAGGATTTATTTTTTGTTCTGAAAGTCGGGGAATGATAAGAGGTTAGGTATTCGGTTTCTTTGACTTGAAATCGAACGTGTCTAAGCTGTCTTTTGTTATTTGATGATATTTTTATGGCACTGATAATTTTGAAGCAAAAGAATTTGTGACGTATAAAATGATCATTGGCCTGATAAAAATGAGTCTAAAAATTATCTTTTTATATTGCGTATGTACAGTCACGAGCAAAAACATGTATACCCGACCAAATAGTTGCAGTAGATTTCTTATGCGAGATTTCTGAAGTTGCTATGGAATATTCTTGATATTGTAAGCTAAACAAATTTTTTTTTTTTTTTTTCCTAGCATATAGTGTCCCACTGCTGGGCAAAGGCCTCCCCCAAGTCCTTCCATGATTCTCTGTATTTAAACAAAAAATGTTTAATTTAAAAGAAAACTTCACGATTTCGTAAACCATTTGATGTGGACTTAAACTTCAACGGTCTTATTACAAAAAGCGGTTTAACTAAAAACCAAGGTTTAAACCTCCTTAAAACTATGGTTTATACAAAAATGTTATTACAAAACGCGGTTTTGCGATAAACCATAGACCAAATCATGGTCTAACGCTAAACCTCGAAGCCCCCTAGTCTAAACCAGGGTTTTAATCGTATCTGTCAAAGTCAAGTGTCTAGTGTCTTCTAGGTTATATTATATTTTTCATTTCTTAAGTTATTTTTACCTGAAAATGGATATTAACATGATCGATTTAATTGATTTTGAGAACATGGAAACCATTGAGTTGTTAGAAACACAACGCGTAAACAATAGAAATCAAGTGCGACTAAATCCCTTCATACAATTATCCGACGACGATTTCAGGCAGAAGTATAGGTTTAATAAACGTTATGCTGTGAAAATAGTGGACTGTGAAGGGAGATTTAACAAGAGATGCTTAAGGATGCCCTGTATCTCCCGAGGTTCAAGTGGTTTATATATATTATATGTTGTCTTTGAATACAATAACGCTATGCAATGTAAACAGTGCAATGTGTCCATGTTTTTATGAAATAAAAACTTTTATTATTATTTGTATCTCTTTTAATTCACGGGATAACTTCAAGGAAAGATACCCGGACCTTTTTAAAGGCTTACACGGGGACACAGGTCCAACATGCAGAGGCCTTGTTGAGAACTTTAATCTAAAATGTGATGGGGCATCTATATTATTATTATAATATTCAATTTAAAACAAAGAAACAATTCAAAAGCTAAAATTTTAAGCCAAATAAACTAGGTTCCTCTTATTTGTTTATTGTTATGGTTTCATATAGCACGCGAGAAGATTACGTTTCATTACACGTACATAGTATATAATTTATGTAATTAATGCATTAAATAATTTGCAAAAATCTTAACAAAACTGGAAACGACGAAGTAACTAATGTTTATATCCATGCAAAATTGCACTAACGATTATTTTTAACCCTCCTAAACACCATTTAAACGTTACCGACTAATCAAAACGTTTCATTTTCGGGAATACGGAACGTTGCAGTAGAATGAGATCATAGTGAATGAATGTATTTTGTTTTTATCTGTGGTTGATAAATAGACCACGGTTTAAATGACGGTACTATGAAGATCGCGGTTTGTTTAGGTTTTGTAATACGGACAAATTTAAACCATGGTTCTACAGATAAGCCTGGACTTGATAGTTCAGGTTTAAACCAAAGTTTATTTAGTTTTTTGTAATGAGACGGCAACTGTTTGGTCGTGCATACATATATTTGCTCGTGTCTGTACCAAGTAAATAAATTGTATACAAGAGTTAAGATTCCTGGAAATATTTTAGCTAACAAGACCTCTTCTATACTTATAACAAATCAAAGAGGTCTCTTTGAGAGATATAGCCGATCAATTTCCAAGACGTTCTGTATAAGCCTGTACAAATAAACCCTAAATTTTCTATAACAAAAATCCAGTTAAATTAATGATGTAAGTCTAGACTTGGTTTTGAATATTTTCAAACAAGGTCTGTTTTAATTAGTACAACTGACGCAACGCTACGGCAACAATGGTATTCAAAATTCGACTTTAAAACTTCGACAGAAGGCTGTTTTTAGATTAAGCGGTTATTATACATGCAATTGCACATGTGTACACATTTAAAAAAAATTGATGTACATAGATTTACAATTAGAACAAGTTATCATAGAACTAATCATACATGCGTTCATTAATGTCAAGGTTTAATAAAGCCTGTAGCGATATGCAATATTATTTTCAAAGAAAATGAGTTAAATGTACTTACAGATTTCATTAAATAGCTACACACTGATTTGATTCGTAGGAATCCAGTATAAGGTTATTAAAATCGAAGAATCGTTAGGTCTATAATATAATAATGATACTATCTAATATATGTTAAGCTTCAATTATTAAGCAAGTTCGTTTTAAACAGTACATAATATATTAGCGAAAAGTCGCTGTGCATCGAAGTTATAATCTGTTTTAACTGCACAAATAGCCGAGTGGTATAGGTCACCACGCCATATACCACTGTGAGCAACGTGTCGCGAGTTCGATCCCCTCGTAGGACAAGAATTTATACATTTCATAAAATAATGTTTGTCCTGAGTCTCGGTGTATGTGCATGTGAATAAAATGTCTGTGAAATTTCCCGCGACACAAGAAAAAAAAAAAAAAAATTCTTAAAATTAACGAAGCAATATTCAAAACTCAAAAAATATATTTATTTAAAATAGGCAACTAAACATACAATAATTTACCCACCTTCAGCACCAACCAATAACGTTATAATCCTGTGATACAAAAAGGCCGGCATCGGCACTCCTATTTTTATTGAGTCAAAGAACATAACTTAACCTTATACCATTAGCCAGCTATAAAACTATACCAAAATCCGATCACAGGTAGACAAAAACAAAAGAATCTCATATTAATATCTAGCTTATAAGTCCACACAAATATTTGTCAAAACAATCAGAGAGTCTGTAATCGAGTCTAATTTCCTCCGATTGGAATATCTTTGATTATTTTCGTAGATCCGAATCTTTGTGACGTCATACTCATGCAAATAAATGGAGGACAATTTCCATATTATTATACTTTGTATTTACTTGGAACCGAATAGGTTTTATGTAGTTAGATTGATGGTTTATCGATAAAATCTGCCTTGATTACTTTCAAGTTGATACCTAAAGGCATTGTAAGGTTGGTGATTGATATAACTTTTTTTTATAAGGAGTATAACTTTGTGAAAAAAGTCATGTAAGATGTTTTGATTACTTAACTATTGTATCATTTAACCTTTTCTCGGGTCATGTATCCTTAACAATTAAGAACTTTTACCTCAAAATATTACTCCACAAAGCAAATCACTGAATATAATTATAACTAACTTACCAACACGTTCTATTATAAATCAATTATTAGAAAAAAATACATTACCAGATTCTAAGACAAACTTGTATCAGAAACATCTAAGAAATGAAAAGATCTCTCCATATTATTCTGATCTTAGATCAACAAAAATACACTAAGATCTTAAATACAAAAGAACGATACTCAATCATCAAAAATACTCGTATAACACAGGCACACGTTGTGAGAACTTAGTACAGAGCTTATAACCTCATTGAATACAGATCAAATAAGACAGAGGACTGGGAACCTACTCCTCAAAGTAACACGATCGCAGATGTGAAAACGAGACGGCGCTCTACACAAGGTAGAGCGGTGTCTCTCTTCCACAATTACTAGAATATTACTTTAAGTGATGGTGGTAGAGGTTTCGGAAAAGGTCTAGATCCAATAAAATATAATTGGTACACTACGCCGAGAACGTGACGCTTATATTCGATAGACTTGTTCAACGTCACTTTATATTAATAAAACGTCAGTTGGGATAATGTGTGAGTTGTATGACGCAGATTTTAGTGATCAAATTGTTTTGTTTGTGAAATATTTTTGACACACTAAATCTATGCAGTTTTTTTATATAAAATTACCTGAAGGTACACAAAACTACGGTTTGTTGATTTTAGGTACCTACTACAAAAATCAAATTGAAATATCTCAATTTACATTGCAATGAAAACTTGTTAGAGATTGACATCTAACTTTTTGTAAGCACTAGATTCGCGTCTCTGGAATATTGTTTGGATAATAAAATATTGCCTATGACGTTTTCGATTTAAAAGTACACAACCAAGATTCATGAAAACCAATCCAGCAGTTTGGCCTAAAAGATTATATAGATAAATTGGGTTACTTTGGCATTGAATTAGCGATAACTTAAGTACGGATTTCTTTTCTGATCGTAACCACCTAAAAACTAAACACCAATAAAACATAACTCCAACTATATTTAAACTAAAACAGCTACCATCGCGTACAGACTATAATCTTTTCTTACATAACTTAACACTTAAAGTAGTTATAAAACAGTTAGGTTCAATATTAATGGGCAGGTAAAATTGCCTACCGATCAAATGCCGTCCTTGACCTACTTCTCTCCGACCCCTAATTTTGAACGAAACTAGCCTTTTCCACTCGTGTGAGCAATAGTAAGGATTATATAAACATTAAAATGGAATTATAATTGTAGGTGGGGAATCTAAGGTTGAGTTGACGTAGAAAAGGTATATAAGTAAGTAAGCGAAATGGATTTCAGTATCTTAGACAGTTCAGTATCTTTAGTATCTTAGACAGCGCGGCAGCGTTTCGTTCATTAGCCCCACCATACACATACACACACCATACATAAAGGTAATTTCTCTCTATAAAACTTTTTTGTCCATACCTATAATATTAAGGATGGTTCTACAGTTCTACTTATATTATACTCAAAAACACATCTCTCGTAATAATTATGGTATATTTATCTTGATTATAAGAATAGGAATTTTGATTCAAGCCCTAATTCGTTTGGGACACGAGAAACAGTGCAACAGACTTCCCTAATTTAGCTCTTCAACCCAATCCAAAATATTACAACTTAATCGAAATATGGTTTGAAGATGTAAAAAAAAGTAACTGGAAAGACCAAGAAAGAGACAAAAGGGTTACAAACAACAACCAAGTAGAGTTCATCCAATGTCCATTGTTAAAGAAAATCGAAAAGAAATAATACGTACTTTTTTATCAAATTATTCATTATTTCTGTATTATGAATTCTCCAACCAGATTGTGAACCCCTTATTTTTATTTAATCTCAACCGTATCGTGAAGTTAAACAATGCCAACAAATAAATGAGATAATAGCATTAACTTTATTGGCTTCTCTCGTTTTCCGACGATTAACGATATTATGCCATCAAAAATTCAATGAGAAAAAAAACGTTTTGAGATTACAAATATTTTTTAGAGGCAGAAAAAATCGTCTTGTTTATAAATATGCTTCTAGGTATGTCAATTGCTAACAGAACTTGGAGGAGAGGGGATGTGCTATGAGTTTGCAACGCAGGACTATGTTTGATGTGGAAGCGAGACAGGGCTATGTGTAGTATAGTGCGTTGTCTTGCTTACACAACGGCAACTATCTTACTACTAGCGGTGTCTGTCTTCTTTTTTGTTTTTTGAATCCCGCACTAAGGAATATATTCCTTGTACCGCAGGGGGTTTCACAGACGTTCAATTCACACGCACAAAGACACCCAGACTTAAAACAAGCATCTGTGGATCGGACAAATACTTGTCCTATGCGGGGATTGGATCCGTGACACGTCGCGCACAGTGGTAATTGGCTTGGTGGCCTATACCGCTCGGCTACCCGTGT
The DNA here is from genome assembly GCA_941860345.1 of Chrysodeixis includens. Classification (NCBI taxonomy): domain Eukaryota; kingdom Metazoa; phylum Arthropoda; class Insecta; order Lepidoptera; family Noctuidae; genus Chrysodeixis; species Chrysodeixis includens. The sequence continues at coordinate 2,015,686 of OW796104.1, forward strand.
AGACGATTCTTCTACAATATACCTAATATTCATTTTAAGATATTGTGGTTGGGTTTCTGATCTCTCGTTATGGTTGTTGAAATAACATTGAAAGTCATGTATAGTCAGGTTATTTAAGTAATACACAGTGAAATCAACCCTAAAATGAAGTGATTGCTCACAATGATACGCTGTTTGTAAGATAATGTGTCCCTTTAGAACAAGTTTGTTACTGCCTTCGTACGAACTTTTGGGAAGTCGTAATGATGATACAAAAGCGTGTGAAGAGTCCCAAGTTTTAATTGAGCTTATTATAATTTACTGCTGCGTAACTGTTTCACGAATCGTGGATGTAAAATTGTTGTGAGGAATTTTTTAAATAATTTGTTTCTAGCGACCCGTCCCAGCTTCGCACGAGTCAATACTGATGTGTCATAATACAACAGTACTTTCAGTGTCTTGAAACATTCTATCTATTAAAAACCACACCAAATTCGATTTAGCAGTTGTAAAGATCTTAGCATTCCTATGGACAGAGAGATAGGCGTGGGCGCGACTTTGTTTTATGGTATCTCTCAAACGGATCAACCGATTTTGACTTTTAATTTATTAATGGTGACTTAATTGAAAGTGTTCTTAGTTATATTTAGTGTAAAGCGGTACAAGATGGCTGCCATCACAAAATGGCGTCTACTGGTTTTTTTTTATCATCATAACCTAAAAGACGATGACAATAGGCTGGATAGATAAAATAAAAAAATCTTGTCACAGTTTAGGTTAGGTTATAAATGTGATAATTTTAATTTTCAATGACAATTTTCATGTCACTAACGCTCATACTAATGTATTAAAAGTTTAATCAAACAAACTAACACAACGCTTAAACAAATTGCGCTCTAAATAACAACTCTATAATTTTCAGTAGTCACGGTAATCAGTGCGAAAATTACGAAATTTATGCTGTGAAACGCTAAATCTAGTCTGTATTGAGAATAAAATTTAATTAAGGTCTTACTCGGCGAATATAAATGAAGACGACCCGAAAATATTTGTACTTTTAACGTCTAAAATGAAAGCTAAGTGCAAACGAATCGGTACTAGGTAAACAGAAAAGTTGAGTGGTGGAAAATGGTTTAAAAGCAATTAGTAGAGATTCGCTGTTAGTATAAATTACGGAGCTAGTGGTATTCCGTAGGTAAAATATTAATATTTTACCAGTCAACAGTACTATTTAGAGGTCGTTTGGTAAAATAAAGTTGTAAGTGACAATTTTACTAGCATTGACGATAAATCGACGTTTATGTGTACAGAAATTATGTTAAAAAAAAGACAAACTATTAAGACTCGTTTCTTTCACACATTTTAGCGTAAATTACAAATGGCATTATCGATTGTAATAAGACAAAGGCTTAATATGAATTCAGCTAGTTCATCATCATTATAAAAAGGTTATCCATGAAGTTAGAAACCAATAAAATTATTTTTTGTCGAAACAGACCCACACAAAAAAAAAACCAATGAGAAGACTTGAAAAATAAAAAAATATATTTTTTACTAGATTTAACAAACAATAATTCTTCTAAACATGCAGTGATACGCAATCCTTATATTTAGCTCACCCGAGTTACTCATTACGAGTTAAGCCTATACTAATAAATTAGCCTTTAGTACCAAAACAATGATTGCGCACAAAGTTGCCGGCTTATCGCCTGAAACAATGAATCGTTCGTTCGTTCGTGTTTGCGTCATTATTATTTATTCTCTATTATGTTGAAATGTTCATTCCTCTTCACTTCAAGAGAGTCGTTGCTGAGTTTTGAATAAGTTCTTATAATTTGACGTGAATCTGTCGTTATTTCTAGGAAAATATGTCTATTAATTGTCTTGTTCATTTTTTTTTGCTTTGACACACTTTGTCTTGTATGTAAATAATGAATCTGAGTTCATGATATAGTGGTTTTTAATTCAGCATAAAATAGTAATTAGTTTTATTGCCACCAAAGCCGTTTAACAGACATTAGTCAAATTAAAATACCGCTCTTGTGTCTTGGTATATAAGACTGTTTCGAAGAAAGCAAACCTATTCCGAAAATCATTTGTGAATTCGAAATGTAAGACAAAGTCAAAGTATTCTCAGAAAAGTGGATTAATTTCATTACGCAGTATTTGAAACATGACTGGATACGTTCAAATATGCTGTACCAATATAAACGCCGACTAAGAAATTTTACATCAAGATTTCTACACGACAACAAACACTTTGTAACACTAAATACTAACAAAACTCATCCATAAATTGATCAACCCTCGATTTCCAGCCGTAAAATATCGAAGCAACCCTCTCAACAGCCTTATTTATTTGGCTAACGTCTTGAAAACGCTGAAACAAACCAGCAAACATACCACCACCCCTCAGAGTAACATTTTCACATTTGTGAGAGAGAGAAGCCACTCTACATTTTGTAGAGCGCTGTCTCGCTTCCCCAACTACAACAGTCTTACTATAAGATGTGGTAGACGGTCTCCAGCGAAATGAAGGCTTGAATAATGGTTCTTGTCGATTGTTCAATGACTCTTAGGCACATTTCACAGGAGTTTGACCTAGATATAAGTGATTAGATTTGCAAATACCGCTTCGGCAGATGTGATGAACTGACAATTAAGTTTTAGAAGATTTATCTATATGGTAGCTATATTGTTTAGTGCAGAGCTGGGAGAAAGAAAATGTGTTACTTTTTTAAAGAGCTTTTAAATTCGAGTTCTGAGCTGCATTTTTTGATATATTGATTTTGATAAATTTAGGGTAAGCATGTCGTTAAAAATTAACGGAGACCACGGATAACGGATCTTACCAAAGATATTGTCTCTTTCAGGTTTTGTATCCACAGATGTGTCTTTAAATGTCCACTTGTCTCTACACAGTCATAGATGATGCTGATGCCAAAACATGCTTTGATGACCGTCGAAACATGCTACTTTGATGCACTCTTCAAAAATAGAATTTATCATTATCCTATTTTGCGTATTCCCGTAAACAAACAACCCATTTTACCAAGTAATACCCTAGACATTAAGTAAGAAATTATGTTTTACGATACAACCCACCACATTCTTGTACAAACATGTAAAATTTTATAACATTAATAAAATACAACATCAAAAGTAAACCAGCAAAGTTCTTCGGAAAACAAAGAGCGTAAAAAGTAAAAAAATAGCTCGAGGGATGTTCGTTCAGTTAGCAACAAAATTCCATGGACACTGTCAAAAGATAAATGCGATATTTTAGTATTGGGATTACAAAAAATATACTGAACAAGTGACCTGTCGGTGTAATACTAATGTAAGTATTATAAATAATTACAAACCTTCCTCTTAATACATTCTATATAAATTAAAAAAAAAGTAGAAAAAATCTGAGAATTAAAGGTCTAAGCACATATTTAACGAACCTTTTGGTCTAGTGGATAGTGGTGTGACTGCTGGACTGGAGGTCGTGGGTTCGATTCCCAGGACAAATGTTTGTGTGATGAGCATGATTATTTGTTTAGTGTCTGGGTGTAATTTATCTATAATATGTATGTATTGAGAATTATATAATGTTCATCTCATATGTTTATCAGTTATCTAGTAGGTACTTATAATACAAGTTACTCTCATATACTTAATTTGAGACTAGATAGCGTTGTGTGAAAGATTGTTCATCGACTTTAGCTGTTAAACATGCATGGGGGCAAAACGTATCGATTTAATACTTTCCGTGCGTTATTATCGTGACGCGTACCGGTCGATGACGGTCGCGGGGGGGAGGGGGGGTACGGCCTACACCCTAAGACAATCTGACAATAAGGAAACATTCACTTTTGCCGTAAGAATGTTTCTTTTTATTTGAATAAATGCTTTAAAAAAACACGATTCGTATTTCTTTTTCTCAAACGTTTTTCTTGTATCATTTCGGAAAAATCACGATCTACGGTGTGACCATTTCAAGCAACTTTTTAATAATTCAATAACTGGAAGATTGTTACAGACCAATTTTATGGTTATTTTTGCTTTATTCTTTCGATCTGGAAATCTATTTTTTCATTGGTATTTAAAAGCATGCAAATATTTAGTAAGACTGTTCTCCCACCAGGGATGCGCAACAAAGGGTGTGTTTTAAGGACCCAATCGTAAAGAACCTTTAAATTTACCAAGTCTTACACCGAATTCTGAAAACACTGATTCCATTGGTTCTTAAAAACATCTCTAAGTAAGTGTCATTCATAAAAACAGCGCTTCCCGGTGATTTTCACACATTTGAGCGATTCCTCTGTCAGTCCGCTTGTAGAAACGCCATTTATCAAAAGGAAAGAAGGTCAAAAAGAAAATTACACCTTTTTTAAGGAAGGTCAAAAAGAAAATTACACCCATACATTTCAAGCGCTTATCAAAGCTACATCCAATTTGAACAAGCTTCATTTTGCTGGTTCACCTCATTAATTTTGGACTCGTAAAATTTAGGTCCTCCGTTTGACTGTCGATTGTAATCAGAATATCTAAGTTAGGTACTTAAATGCCCTTTCATATCTCGGGTCACATTTTCAGATCGGGTGAAGCTTCTTAGAATTTGTATTAACGATGATTCTCATTAGCTGGTGGCATCAAATTTTAATGGATCTGTGCTAATTCTTGCTGAAGGAATGGTAATTTGTTTTATTTTTGGATCGCTACTCTACAAAAATGTTTTTTTTTTTTTGAGAGAGTACCGATCTCTCTCAAGAAAAAAATAATTGTAGAGTCTGTTTAGATAAACCATCTTTTTTAAATTTACCTGCGTGGAAAAAGAATAAAAAATCGCAGTATAAAGTATCCTGTCATTCTTAAAGATCAAGCTAAGCTAGTCCAAAATATTATCAAATTCGTTTGAACGGGTTCACCCATAAAAGCGTAGACTACAAACACAATTACTATAACATTTACCAGAAGTACAGATCATATAAATTAGAACAGATGATCCAAGAACATTCGACCTCATAAAACAAGAAAAGGGTTAACCAGACCAAGAATAAGACAATTTTTATCCTATAATAAATGTAGCCAGCAGGTATCACGTAACTCAAGCAAAATTATTACAGTGTAACCTAGAATAACTAAGCTAGGTGAGGTGCGGACTAATTAGTTTTAGGATAACTTAGATTAAGTTACGTTACTCGTTTAATCCCTTCAGCTGAGTGTCGTGCCGCAGTTGTGTGTGTCTAGATCTGCTTTATCTTGAGTGGCCGTTGCATGGCTTTTTAGTATGAGTAAGATGAGGGACACTATTTAGGCGAAGAAAAAAAAAAAAAAAAGATGAGGGACAAATGTGTTAGTTTTGTAAGAAGGTTCTCTTATGATTGTGATGACGAGTTCTGAGCTTTTTAAATGTATTTTTGCTAGCTGTTTTCCCCTTGGTTTTTTACATACAGGAATAAATTCAAGTATATTGAAAAATTTTATTGGTCGGTTAGGTAATAGACAGACAGAGACAAACAATAGAGTTACTATCACATTTAAAATGTTTGTTGAAATAAAAAAAAATGCTGTTTGAGGTGAATTCAAATTGATGAGAAGAAAATCCCCTTATTGAATAATAAATGCTACTCGAAATTACATAAATACATAATACTCCCAATAAATAAAATGTAATACCGCGAATATGTAAATATCAATAAACAATTAACTAATTAAATCGCTACGAATATTTAATATCACATACAGTATAAACAGTTACCTTATAATTGAGGGAAAATCGCCAAAGGTGAATACGAGAAAAGGATAATTAATTAATTGCCTATAATTAAGCAATAATTAATTCACCTTAATTTGCATCGCTGAAATACAGCGAATAATTTAAATGGCCGACGCCTTTTCGTGCTATATTGAATGTTTATTACGTGCAATTAAATATTGGAAATTATTGTTTATTGTACGATATATCTAAAGCTAAATAATTTACATTTACGTTTATTGCTTTTGTTCTAATATTACTGTTCTTGTTTGGTGTGTCGTTAAATTCATCTTTTATATAAAGTTTTCGTGTCACAATGTTAGTAACCACACTTCTCTGAAATGGCTTGACCGATTTTTATGAAATTTTATGTGCTTATTCAGTTAGTATGAGAATCGGCCAATATTTATTTTTCATTTGTCAACGGTCGCGAGTGAAAGTTCGACTCGCGACATGTGAAGCTCATGTTTTATGACTCCGGTTGGTTCCAAAACTAGTCGGACTATCCTGATAAATCCATCCATTTATACTCGCAAACTTTAGCGTTTATAATATTAGCAGGATAGTGATGTATTATTCTCACCTGAGCAAGGTACAGCGTAGCGTATAACATCAGATCCTGGTGCACCGGGGATTACACGTAGTCTGATACTAAAATATGCAACTTAATTATAACCTCTTCCGTGGATCTAGATTCTGAAATAAGCTTACCTTGATTGAGTTAAATCATAAACATTGATTGTGAAATTTTCGGTTCTTTTTAAGTAAATTGCGTTTAAGAGGTGGGGGTTTCAGGTAACTAGGATCCAGAGTAAATATAATTACACATATAAGTTTACAATACTTTTATCTATTTAAAGCAATATTGGACCATCCAAGAGCGACGTATCTCTTTCACAACTGCTACAATTTTACATTAAAATATATTATAACAACAGGCTAGGTATACACCGAAGTATTTTTTATACCTAGCCTATTGTGTGCCACTGCTGAGCTAAATTACGTTATTCATTAGTATTAGTAATATTTTACAAGTACCGAAATTCTTAAAATCCGTCCTTATTTATTCAAATAATTCCAACATTTTAAAGCAAGGATATTACAAAACAAGCAAAGGTGTTCGTTAGCTGGCGGTGAGGATGTTTTCAATATTTTCACGTTCATTACTCTGTGGAGTACTGAGTGCAGGTTGAGAGGCGTCTGGTTTTAAAGAGGGTTTTAATTGTGTTGGCTAATGCATTTATGCAGTGGAACTTGAGGAAGAGTTTGGTGTATCTTGGTAATTTTCAAGGCGGCAGAATAGGTAATTTTAAAGATTTTTTTTTGCCCTGGAGTAAAAACAATAAGTGATCTGTATCGTTCAGTGATCCGTGAAATTAAATATTGTATCAATTAATTGAAAGTCGTAATTAATTTCAATTTAACCACGGCCAACAGCAATTTTAAGTTAAAACACTAAAATATAACACTCGAATTCCACTTGTAAATCAAATCAAACCGCAACGATATTCAACAAACAATAAAATCTGATTACAATCAACAAAAACTGGGTTTAACATACAAAAAGCCTGTCGAAAAATCCCGTTCATAAACTCTAACAAGGGGAAAACAAATATCCATGTTTTACAACTATTCGAGGTTTTTTCCAACAAATACCTGTGCGCTTACCACCACCGCTTAATATAAAACGAATGCAGTTGTGGGAGAGAGACACACTTCTATGCTGTGCTACGCCAACCTACGCTGACCTACGCCAACCTACGCTACTCTACGCCGCGTAGCGCATCATCTCGCTTTCACAATTGCAACAATATTACCTAGACCTCTCATAGTAGGGGCTGGTCGCAAATGCAATTTGCTTGTTAACGGATAACGTTGGACATTTTAATAGAATAAAAAAGTTTCCCCTGAGGTTGCGTGTCGAGGTCAGAATGACCTTCCCCATTTTTTTAATAAGGGGTCGGAAGGAGTTGAGTAATTGTGAAATGCAAAATCAATTTTGTTTACGTTTGAAGGTTAATGTTATTCGGAATGGTTTTTGTACTTTTTTATTTGGATTTAGATTGGGGTGAAATATGTTGGTATAATAAAAAACAGTGACAAATACGTTGCGAATTCTACATTTGTTTGGTGACAAATAACACGTAACACATAAAAGTGGTTTTCCGTTGTCTGTCTGTCTGTTAATATTCTTAGATGTTTGAAACTACACAACGGATTTAAATGCGGCTATTTTTAATAGATAGATTATTTTGAGAGTTAGGTTTACATCTCTAATACATCAGTATTGCACCCATACGAGGCTGGGGTGGGTCGCTAGTTTAGTATAAAATTGAACCTAATACCGACACGTCGTATCATTTTACCTCAAAGATATTCCAATTCCAAGCGACCGTACCCGATGACCTATAAGGCCTTTCCAAAATGGAATTTAATAATTTTGAAATGGTATGTTATATGGTTGTAGAACTTTTATTGTTAATTTTAATTTGCAAAATCAACTTAAATTTTAATGATGTTATCAAAATTTACTCTCCAAATAATTGCATAGATTTGTTAAAAAAAAGCACGAGATACTTCTTTTTTGGTACTTTCGATATTCTACAACAACGCCAATACTTCAATCAATATTCACTTTAGCCCAAAAACCATTCACTAACAAAAAACAAAACACGAACGAATATTGAATTCAGATCGTCTAATTGAATTTAACATTGAACTCCAACTATCTCGTAACTGCAAGCTAACAAACCACTGACCCCGAGATGTCTTGATGTCAAATGTTTTGTACTCAAACATCTGCTATCGAAAGTTAAAGGACGAATAGATTTATTTGTTTTAATGAAATGAAAATTTGAATATGTTGATCAGCTGAGGATTATTTTGCATATCAACAATAAGTAGTATGTTTGTTTTTAGTTGAGTTATGAGTTTTAGTTCATGGGCTCACACACGTCATAATCAGTGTTTTTACATAATTATTCTTGTATTAAAACTACTAATTGTCAACTCCATCTGAATTGGAAAACAAATGCCTGTAGTCTAAATCCAAAAATAACAGGTTTTATCAAATTTAAAACCAATGTCCAATACACTCAATAAAGAAAATCTTGACATTCTCATCGATACTTAAAGGTATAAATAAAAAGAATTAAATAATAAACACACAAACCCATTGGAATTCTCATTTTATTTTATTGTAGAGTCACAAATACGAATTACGTTACGGGTAGATAACATACGGCATTGTTACTGAATTAAAAGTTTCCCCCGAGAGCTTCGGACGGTATGAGGCGAGCTTATTTATTTTAAAATGTATATTTATTTATATATCGGTTGTATATCCATACTAAAGCTTTATTTGTTGTGTGGGTGATTGTAGAGCTATAAAATGCTGATTAAGTATCAAGCAGAAATAGCGAACATTTAAAGAGGCTTATGTCCAGCGGTGGACTGCAGTAGGCTAATTGATTGTTGAATTGATAATTGTATAATTAAAAAAACAAATATAGCTCTTAAATGAAACGAAAATAGTCGTCAAATCCGAATTGAATAAAATACAAAGATTATTTACCTACGAGTACAATATCGATCGTAGACGCAAATTGTATAGAGTAAGTTAGAGTTTATTTAATGAAAAAAAGCACATTGTTACTGTCATAAACTGGATTTAGCTCATCTACATACTGCATAATTATATAACGTTATTTGTTAATTGCACCTACGAATTATATCATATACACCCGATTACCCGTCTTTTAATTATAATGCACATACTAATTTAAAACGCGATCATTAACACACATAATCGGATGATGTCCATCGCTGCGTGAACACGCATCTACATAAACGCCAACGAAGTAACTATTCAATGTAACGAAACCATGGGCGTATTATCATAATTACGTATCGCGTGCATTTTCGCACGTTGCAGATAATTAGTTGGAAAGCCACAGTGTTGTGGTGGACAACGGAACAAACTGAAACTTGTTCATGTGTGTTACATTGTCGGTAATGTACATACAATTTAATGTACCTACAGGAATTTTGCATATAGAAGCTTATATTTAATATTGTTATCAGCTTGCTTACCGTAGTTGAAAGAAAGCCACTAGAATGCCCAATAGCGAATATGTTTGGTGTAGCGTTTATCAAGGGTTAAAAAGCAGTCAGTGTCTTGTATCACTCACCCTTCAATGTTTCTGAAGGATATGGATTATGGAGAAGATAATTGGTTTACTACCGCGTCTTAAAGAAATATTATTGCAGTTGTGGAAGAGAAACAAGCTCTACTTCGACATCGTGTAGTGGGTTGTCACGCTTTAAACTGAAAAGATTTTCAGAAAACATAATTAACGAAATACAGGTGAATATATGCGACATATCATACAAATTATTTTACAGGCAACAGAATATTGTATACACTATAAATATTTAACCAGAAAATTGAGTAGAAGTGTGAACTGGCTTCGCAACCACGTGTCATGTTTAACGCCAGTAACATTAACATCACAACTTTACGACCGCGTATTAATGTTCGCGTCAACGATGACGTGACGTCATAATTACCAATATACAGCGTTAATACAGAAGGTGAAGTCGGAATAGTGCTTTGTAAAGTTAGTATGATCACAGTCTGTGCGATATTAAGTCTGATAAACTCTCCAACTTCTTTAAGCTGTGCCCTATAGGGTCCGTATTGATTCTAGACTGTAAAATGTACCAACTGTATAACATAATGGAATGCTAATAAAGAATTGAGTATGTACACTTGTATTGAGTATAAATAACCTAGGCCATAAACATGTCACTGCTGGGCACAGGCATCTTACATAACAAAAAGGTTTGAGCATTGATCACCACGCTAGCTCTCTGCGGATACTTAAGTGCACATACTTTCACTAAATAAGTAAATAGCATTGGTAGATCATGATACTATATCATTATAGATAGTCAATGATACAGGTGATAGTCGCATGATATAGCTGGCTACGCCTAGAACCACTGCGCTTACGTGTGAACATTCGTATAATCCACAAGCGTTTCTTCTTAGCCTGTAATATGTCCTTGTTGCATGTGATTTGAATGTGTTTGCAGCTTCCTACCTACGACAAACAATTCCGTATTTAGGGAATTAGGTGTTTTTTATCACAGCAACATACAAAAAATAAAACGAAAATAAAATCTGGTTCTCAGGCATTTACCTTCTGATACCGTATTCTTAGTAACACCTTAAAATGCTACACAAACAAAATGTAGCCCCCATAAAAAACGCCATAAAATATTCGTGACTGCGTTCGATACTCCATTGGGTCTTTAAATAATGAAACGGTAATTAATGTGGCTTATGATATTTCGTTCGGAATCAATTTATTTTTGGTAATATACTCACCTCCTGTGGAAAGGATGTATGCATATTGTTAAAAATGCTGCGAATAATAAATTGAATGTTGATATAGAAGAGAGGTAAAAATCCGGTCAAGTGCGAATCGAGCTCGTGCACGTAGCGGTCCGTACATAAGGTACCTACTAGGGTAAACACGATTTTGAATGAATACTCCCCTTAGTGTTGTTTTTTTTTTAATTTTTAGTACTTGTTGTTATAGCGGCAACAGAAATACGTCATTTGTGAAAAATTCAGCTTTCTAGCTATCACGGTTTATGTGATACAGCCTGGAGACAGACAGACTGTGGAGGGTACGGTACCCTAAAAAATAAACAGTTGCACACCGAAAATGTCGAAACTGGATAAAAATTGAGGTAACTCTATGTATGCAATACAAGTTAAGAATTAAAGAAAAAAAAGGGCAACGTAAACCAGAAATGATTTCATATGACATGAGATGGTAACATTAGGATTTATGGGAGGTCAATAAGTGGTATAACACGGTTCAAAAAATATAAAAAGTTCTGGATTATCTGTTTAGCAATTTTCATCATCAATCAGTAGTTTGCTAGAACTGGTCCTCTGTTTAACTATACGCTCATTTTATATCAACGTAAACCGAGTTTGCGGGAGATGCAGTAGTTTTAAACTTAGGATATAAATACTAGACAGTCACCTTTGAGAGCTCTAAAGCGAGAATTGGCCATTATTGGCCGTAAGTTGTGATAGCTGGTTTAGGTACCGTTTTTTAACAAATTCTCTTTAATTTTGTGTATAACAAAAACAATTATATCAACTAAAATGATTATTTATTTTGTAATTTGGTTTTAATATACTTAAGCATGTTCACTTAAATTGATTACGTACGTACAGGAAAATTGATACAGAAAAAAATGTTCCATAATATTTGGCCGATTTCGGCGTTCAAATATTTGAGTACAATATTATAAGCTATAAGCTATAATTATCAAAAGTTACAAATAAATTAAATACATTCACACATATTGATATGGTAGCAATATTGTCTAGCCTATGGCGACGTCTTTGAGGCAACCAACAATGTCTTTCAATGGTCAATACATTGAGAGAAATGAGATAAATTACAAACAACAAAAACAAATTCAAAAGATCCAACATCATACATTTCACACGAACCAGATGAAGCCTAGTAAAAACAGTGTAAAACTTTCATCATAAATAAATCGCCTTGTTAAAATAAATTGCATTTTACACGACGGCTCATAAAACTTCCACATTATTATTATTGCTGTCAGACATGACACGAAATTAAACATTAATATAGTATTAACTTTAATACAGTCAGGCCCGTTGATTTCGTAACTTTGCCAGATGAAATTCAACCTTGTATCTTCGAAATAACGATGTTGCTAGAGACGAATCTTTACTGCTGATGGGGGGCTTACTGTACTTACTCTATGAGCTTTTAGTGACTAATTTATGTATTAGAACTAATAGTAGATCTTACGTAATTACTGTGCTTTGAATACTAAGTTGAGATTGGTTGTAATTTATTTTACTGGTGGTACCTAGAATCTAGAATGATTTAAACACTACTAAATGTAGTACTTGAAGATAGACGGTGATCAAACGGATGTATTTGTTCGATAAAAAGGTCAGTTTGTGAAAAAGTTGAAATTTTATATCATTTTTTAACCTTAAATAAATACGGAAATCGATTTAAGCAGAGTAATTATGTTGGTTGACTTGACAAAAAGGTTTGTCAAACTAATGTAAAATTATTCAATTTGCTTGAAATCTAATTGTGGGTAATTAAAAAAAGTTTGTGTTCGTTATTATTGTAATTGGACTTTTTATACACCCATCAAATTGACACACCTATTAATATAAGTTGCTCTTGAAGCAGGACTTGGTCCATTGTGAGAGTGTGACACCGTTATACCCTTTGTAGAGCGCCGTCTCTTCCACAGTGGCAGCATTCCTAATTTAAAAAGTCTTAGTCCATAAACAAAAGTCGAGTAACAAATCATTTTGCGAACTGCCTGAATTGTTTAGTTTTATGCACGCAGACAAATTATGAAGCACTTTTTGTGTAAGCTATAGATGCTCATTTGTTTTTTTAGGAGTCTTCATAGTTCTCAATGTTCTCATAGATTTTTGATGCGGAATGTATAAGCGTGGTCCGCTAAAACACAGTACAAGTGTATTCAGGAGCTAGATAAGGGTAACCCTATACAGTTATACATATGTTTCGATGACGTAATTAAGTCCCATGTAACTGGGGGTGAGGTTGACATTTATCGGGTTCAACCCCTCGCCAGTTAACGAGGTTTTTTTATTAAAAAAAGAACCATCTTTCATTATCTGACCTTAGGGGTTGACAGGTCGGATTTTCTAAATATATTATAAATAAAAAAACAGGGATGTAGGTACACGTTTTTTTTAATTAGTTTACATGAATTTAATATCAAAAGTACAAAATTATATGTTATCGGTTTACTCACGTATATTATTTTATCAGGATAGCCCGCCCAACTAGTTTTCAAAGTCAAAAACTCAAGTTCGACTCGCGATCTAACTGCGTCAGGTTATTAAAGACTGCGGTTGGATTCGAAACTAGTCGGGCTATTCCAAATCCACTTCCAATAGTTATTACAGTCAAAAATACGAAAGTTTCAGTAATGTTTTAAAATGACAAAACATTTGCGAGCACTATAAATAAAATAGAATAATATTTATTGAAATACTAAACAATTTCACCTATTTCCTATTCAGAAAAAAAAAAGTTTTTGTTAAAAAATATATTACTACATTTTGTGTGTATTTTTAATGTGTGTGGGCTTACTGATAGTTATTTGTCTGTTTTTAATTAAACGGATGTTGATAAAATTTGACATGCTGGTTTTACTTCAATAGTCGACACGCCACGCAAGTGAGAGTCACGGGCAAAATATTACCGCGAACGTTTGTGTCTTTGGTTTTTACCGAACACATAACACTAGAGCCTACTAAAAAACACTTCTAAGTACACATAAGTTACCCTTTTACCTTTATATCTTAAAAAGGTCTACGAAGGGTGTTTTAAACTTTTTAGTCTAGAACAACATAAATCAGCCGACGATCGAAAAAGGTTTTCTATTTATCTTTTCGATTTAAGGTCCGGCCAAAGTTAATGGCTTGTTAAAAATCGATAAACCTTGGTGCTGTTGTTTGGTAGTTTGTGTGAAATTCTAGAACAATCAAGAGCCTATCAC